>UXGD01002986.1:0-22592 GCA_900474315.1 Torymus auratus | reverse complement strand
CTCGCTTACTGTCACACGTCTGCTTAACTCCAATATGGTCGAGAATTTCAAGACAAGACAATAATACTTTTCATATTAACTAACAAGACCAATGCAAGTGAGAAATTTTCAAGAATTTACAAGAGCGAGACAATAATTACGCATAAATATTGTATTTTATCTTGCTTTCGTGAAGCCCTACTGCACCGTCATGTACCAAGCGACCCGTACAATGAATGACCATTGTGACATATCTATAATGTATCCAGGCAGGCGCACATGACACGTGACACATCTCGCATTATCAGACATCCAGAAGCGCAGCGGCACACAATGCACACGAAGCAATGCGTACGTATATATTATCATCAAACACCATGCACAAGCAATTTGACAAAAAAAAAAAAAAAGAAAAAAATATTGTCGTATGATAAAAAGCCATGTTTCTTTATATATATACAAACAAGCGGTGGACGGATGCGGAATGGTTTGGCAGTGATCAGGTGGAGAGCGAACGAACCTGTGTCGTGCTAGTACTCTGCCATGCTTTTGGCGACTGGTTAGGGGTTGTGGTGTACGTGTTAATGACAGCAGCGCTCGGAGAGCTGTGCAGCATAAGCGACTGCTCGGACGCAGCGGCATGAGCGGCAGCCTTGTTGTTGTCATTGTTAATGCCGTTGTGGTTAGTGTGATTATTGGCGTTGCTCGCGAGGCCGGCCTGCTCCGAGAGCGGCCTGATCTCGGCCAGTGACTGAATGAGGCTCACGAGAGGGTCGGCCGCTGATTCGCTCTGCTGTTGCTGCTGTTTCTGATGTTGTTGCTGTTGCTGCTGTTGTTGCTGTTCCACCATGGCCAGTAATCCCGTCTCGCTGTTATCCTTCTTCAAACCATTCGTCAGAGTATAATAATTCGTCTGATTCCTGGACTCTGGTCGAGAGGGGTAGCGCGAGGACGATGTGATGGAGGATTCCTTATCGAGGTCGAAAGCCACATGGTGGCCGTTGTTGCTGTGGCTGCTTAAGCTGCTGCTAAGCAGGCGGCTGTGCTCGCGCAAAAACGACTCGGTGCGGGCGAAACTGTCGCTCCGCGATTCTGGTCTTGGTGGTATGTGCTGTGGTGGCGACGACGAATTCGATGTGTGGCTGTGGCCGTTGCTGATGATGTGGTTGTTGTTGTGGTTGTACTTTTGCAGGATCGAGCTGGTTCCCGAGAGCGGCGGGCTCTGCAATAACGCAAGCGCAAGCGCTCGACCGTTCAGCCAAACATGCTCGGCGGGCCTCATGAGACGCGAGGGTGGGGGTGGGCGAATTTTCGATGGGTTTTTGCGCGATTTTTGAACTGTTTGTGAATTTATTATGTTTCTATGTGTGTATGTGTGTTTTAGGTTGTATGAATTCTTGATGCTATTGGTTGTTGGCTATATGTTTCGAATGGTCGTCGTAAAAAGGAGCCATGCAGATGCATTTTTAAGATGGAAGTATTGAGATTATACTTTAATTCTATTATTTACATAGATGTTGTTAAGGAATATTAAAGAGCGCGGTAGCGTCCTGGTGGCAAGTATGTAAGTCACAAATGCGTCAATTTGATATTTGGTTTAAAAAACTTTTCAAATGATGACCATCCATTTTCTTTTTCAGAACAGAACACTTCCATCTTAAATATATATATTAACTATAAAAATCTAGTTTGTAACTTGTGTATTATAAATAATTAGTGCAACAAGAACTCTATTAAGTATAATGAGAACGTACATGTAACGTGTGTATACGTAAATTAACTATGAACAATTAACTTGTCAATATGCATTAACTGTTGATTAATGAAATAAAAAAAAATTAAACAGCTATGAAGTAATAATACCATATATTAAATAAAAGAAACTCATTATCTTGCAAAACTATAGTACTGTCAATTCGACGATTAGTATCGGTCGTTAATAAAATTATATAACAGATCTTAACCATTAAATAAAATCTCTAGTAATAAGTAAAAAAACTAACTTCTAACACTAATTTATTGTCTAAAAAAGAGTGTTATATATATTATATATATATTAAAAAATTAAACTGCGTTATATATTATATATATAATGTAAAAAAAAACGGTGTGAGGCAAATATAAATAATATACAGCGAGCGTGGAAAGCATACGAAACTTACGTGGCTGTCGTTGTACTTGCGGAACTCGTAGGCGCGCTTGACGTTGACGAAGGGCCGCTCGTTGACGCTCTCGGCTCGCGGCCGCGTGTTTTGCGGCTGATAGCCGATGCCGCCGTTGAGCTTGCGGCTTGCCGAGCGTTGCGGCAGTAACGGACTCGCCGGTGCCGACGTGTTCAGCGTTGCACGGCCCGACATCTGTATGTTTATACGAGGAGAGTGAGTGAAGAATTTCATCATTTTTTTTTCTTCTTTTACGGGGTGGTAAAAGCACCGAGGCTGGAGGTTTAGAGCCTCGTGGGAAAGTTTTTATTTCAGGAGATGTGTGCGTGGCACTGGGTTTACGAGGAGTGAAAAAGTTTGCAGGGAGGTGGTTCTTTGCAGGAAGGGGTGTGCTGACTTGACTTTAATATTTTTATGGTTCGAGGGTTGATCAATGAGTCAAGCGAGCGTAAACTTTTTTTTCAAAGTTTTTTAAGTACAGGTAAGAATTAATAATAATTTGGAATGATTTTATAAAGGTTTCGCGTAAATTTAAAATAAAACAAAATATCTAAGGAATTTACTGAAACCTATAATGTAAATTATCTCCTAATAAATAATAAAAATTCTAAAAACCCACCGGTCCATGTGAATTATTAACCGTCCAGATATCATCATCGTCATCTAACACAGCCGAATCACTGGCATAGCCGTCTTGCCTAAGCCTGCTGCGCTGCACGTTTCTCAGCTCGCCGATCATCCGGTTACCGGTCTCCTGGCGCCAGATTTTCGCCGGGCTGCGTTCGTCCCGGCGTTGCGCCAGCTTCAGCTGCTGCTGCTTCAGCCACGACATTCTGTCGATAAAAGAGAGAATAAGAGTTATCAGTTTGGCAGATCGAAGGACGCGGGTGTGTGATATAGGTGAGGCTTAGGATATGACGATGATGGTCGGATGCGTCGACCCAGAATGCACGGATGAGTAATCGCAATTGCGCATAGATCGGGGGAGTATACGTGTGTGTTATGATTGGTTTGTTACGTAGAGTCAAGAGTATTTTTTACGTTTAGGTTTTGTATTAAAGGGTTACAAAGACTAACAGACAATATTTATGAATAACGTAAAACTATATTTAGCTTTCGGTTGAATACTTGTAATACAAATACGATTCGCGTTCAAAACTTTCATTTATACATCATCTTTGATATAAACATGAACCATCCGGTACAGCAAAACCACACACACACACATTCCCGTAGCCGCATTAGTCAAATCAATTTTATCCATACCAACAACCGCGCGCACACCCCCATTAAAATGCACACGTCAATCAATTTCCTTCGACTGCAAATATATCACAACGTTCAAATCGAATTCCAATCCCGCGCTGTGCGACCGCAACAATCCTCTTTCATTCCGTTACCATTATAAACACACGCTGCGCACATCAGCGGTGCGTATACATACGACAAAGCGCGCGCGCGTGCATATATAAATCCGCGGAACGGGCGCGAAGTAATCGCGCGTAACGAGTATAAGAGAGAGAGAGAGGGAAGGAGATTATTAAGCGGACGACCGCCGGAGCAGAACGTTAAAGTCATCGGCGCGCGAATTATAACAGATATATACGCGCGCTGCAAGACGTCGCCTCGATAGTCATCGTACGTTGTAAAAGCGCACAGCGGGTATGTGATACACTTGAGGTCAAAAGTATATAATACGCGATGCGAGATGGTTTTACGATTGATTTAGTAATCGGTATTTTTGGTAAAGGGAGTTTTTATAACGTAAAATTTAACGGTTAGCATGTAGGAAAGATTGTTCACGGGATAAGTTACGTATAAGCGAAGATACGATTACGATTTTATACGGTCTCAGCGCTTGAGACTCCGGAACGGTGACCCAAAAAAAAAGTCTAGAAGATCGCTGAGATTTATGCAAATCCCGCGGGATTTAGTTTAACACAAATCCCTTATTCTTATAAAAGTCGTGAATCTTCTATACTCGTGCGACTTTTCGTTGTACACCGCACTTTTATGCATTTCTCAATTTCCTATATTTTATATACTTTTACCGTTCAATCAATCTCTTCAGCATTGTTTCATACTATTAACCTTATATGCCCCGGCTTATACATGAGCACAAAGTACTTTTGAGCGATATTGTATGAGAGTCATATACGCGTTCCGAGCCTAATGGGCGTGAACAAATACACAGGCGCGCGCAGCTATATTGTCTCGCGATCGTTGATCTTCGCGATCACAGTATACCTACAAACAGGCTCTCATTCGCGGTTATGTAATTTTTGTGCAGTGACGTAACATCGACTCGATGTGTGTGTACCCTTTTAATTCGCAAAATTCAAACAAAAGGATTCGGGAAAGCTTTTAGCGGCGTGTTGCAGTGGAAAAAGCCTAAAGCCGGTTAGACACGTTCAAGAGGCGCGTTTATTGTATTTTGATGTACAATAACGATAGCGAGAGTAAGTATAATGCTGCGGCCTGTTATTATTACACGTAATATGGTAATGAGCCGTTTACGTCCTCGTTCTATTTAATAATTTATATCACGACTACTCGAATTATCTTAATAGGATTAGGAATACGTACTTGGTGTGCAATTCAGCGTGTATAACGTTACATCACTGTAAAAGTTTTATTTTATAAAACGTATATATCAATAATTCAACGCCTAATATTAATATATCGCGCGCGATCATTTGCATTCACTCACACGGTTATTACAATTTTAAATTTATATGTTTATATGCCTGCACAAAATCGCGTCGTTTCCCTATTTTTACAGAGTATAATAATGCACTCTTTTCAAAACTAAAAATCTCCGCGTTTGTGTTCTAATTTCGACACCAGTACAAATCATAATTACGGAAACCCAACACCACCCAAACATCGTTAAGAAACGACGTTCTCCAGCGTCTTTCTCCCCTCCCCAAAATAGCACCGCCGCGGTACCGTATATATACACCCATGGTACCCCATTACCCTCTTAACTCACAAAGACGCGCATCATCTCTGCCGACCATTATTATCACACACTACTCGCGCGAAAACAGACTGGTTTGATCCCCCGCGAAAAGACTTCCTCGTTCCCACTCTCTCCTTCGGCATCAGGCTTTTTTCGCTCGCAGGCGCCCGCGTTTCCGGTCGTACGTGGGAAGACGACGACGACGGTGAAAGTAGGTGCGCTCGCGAGAGAGGAAAAAACAAAACGATATACATATACACACATATAAATATATATATACACAGACTGCAGCGACCCTACACCATGGCCGATTTAGCGTGTCTCGCGCGTCCGCGGGGCGGCTATATTTATATAATTATGTCAGAGGGCGAGTCGCAGGCCCGAAATAGCCCCTATCCGCCAGCTGAGTTTCTTTCTTTGCCCCGACGACGGCTGCGTCGCGACGTCCGGTGTGTGTATGCGTGTGATTTGCCGCTGTTTTGTTATTTAATATTTATGATCGTTTGTGGTTTCGTAAGGAAAATAGAGGGATTGGGGGAGTATGGGGAGGATGAAGATGTACGGGGCTCGAAATATACTGGAATGTAGGGTTCTATGGTTGAGTGGATTTTTTGAGAGGTGATTGGGATTTCGATGAAGGTGCAGTCGGCGATGGAAGATTTCTGTGGGGGTTCATTTAATTTTGGATGTGGCCGGAATGATTTTTATAGCGTTTATAGCATGTAGTAAAGTATGATTGTTTTTTGTATAGAATTGGAAAAAGAGGTGTATAAAGTATCCGAAGAATTTTCAAGTGTTATTTGGAATACGCGAAAAGATTCATTATTTTATCGCGAAAGTGTTATACAAAGCGTTCGATGCTTCAAAGCTAAAACCGCATTATTCCCGTGAAAACTGCAGAAACTCGTCTTGTTTGCTTATTTGACCTTTAATCCGAAATGAATCGTAAAAGTTGTATGTTTCTCTTACTTTGCAAAGTTAAGATTTCGCAGATACACATAAATTTCGACGAAATTTCAAACATTGACGATGAAACGATTGAAAAATTCAGTTATTTTCGACAACTTTTACCAGCCCAACGGTATATTTATGCTAATTTTGCAATGTTTTCACACACACATGGCAGGATAACAAAAATTCGAAAGTAATTGCTTACAACCTATCAATCCTCATTATATTCCTTTAACATACCGCGAGTGAAAAAAAAAACTTTAAAACACCTCCAATCAACTTCCAATCAATCATCGAAAATGATAGGTCTACTCCTGACGCCTTCAAAAAAAAAAAAACCTCTTCAAAACATAACGGACAGGTCTTTAACACCCGAAAAATCCCCAGCCTACAATCACCACGCTCGCAAAAAAAAAAAACAATTCACACCTTCGGAACAACAACAAAAGAGCAGCCGTGTGCGTATAACACTCTCTCTATATCTCTCGCTCTCAAGGCTCATCACGTACGCGCGTATACCACGTGCGATGTAATTGCGGGCGCGCCATCGGCGATCGTTAATTCCGATAAATCATAGACACCCGTGACCAATCGCGGAGAATAATGCGCGCGCGCTTCGCTGTGAGCGCGCAGATGATGATGATTTTTTAACCGCACTTCCTCCGCGCTGTAATTTTCAAGCGCGCGCACATAGCTATTATGCGCGAGTGCAAGGCGGTGCTGGTTATTTTTTTTTCGCGGTAATGCGCTTACTTCCGCGTAGCGAATGCCAGAAGCTGCGAGCGATTTAGTTATGCATTGTGTGGGGCGGTATATTGTTGAGAAACTGTGTTATAGTGATTAAAAGTAAGGAATTAAATTCAAACTTATACTGACGTTAACAATTATTTATATCTAACATATAACAAGATTAATCTTGATATTGTATTATTTTGCCTCAATATTCAAAGACAATATTCGATACAATATCAAGATTGTGGTGTCAAGAATGTAAAGAATCTTGTCTTGTCTTGGAAATAACTTGATTCTTGAAGAGAGAAATTTTCAAGAATTTACAAGAGCGAGACATTAATTACAGAAATAAAAATTACCACCACATTACAATCAAAATTCGACCATCCACGAACCCAATCACGATCTCTTCGACATTTCGAAACCTCGCTTAGAAAAAAAAAGAACGAAACAGCCTTAGAGACACACACATAAACTTACGCAAGAGCTTTCGCAGAACGACCAAAACCGCGCGTAGTCTCACATGGGTCACGATCAACGCACTCTCCCGCGCACTCGCATAACGTATTCCCTCGCGCTCGCACAATGACTCAGGGCATCAGAAGCTGCCCGTACACACACGCGCGCCATCATCGACCGCATTTACCATTCTTGGCAGACGTTTCGTACGCGCTCGTATGTCGCAACAACATCGCCCGCGTGTGTATACGCGCGATTTATTAATTGTCCTTAAAGGTAAGAGAGAGGGGAAAACTCGTGTGCTTTCTTTCGAACGGCTTAAATAGATTTTGGAGTGGACTCGTTTTGGCAGCAATTGCGCGTGGCGCTGTTTTGTGTTGGTTATTTTTGCGGACGGCCGCGAGATATGAAACTTGATATCGAGTTGATGCTGGGCGAGATTTTATGAAGGATTGTGTGGGTTTATTTTAGAGTAATAGCACCGTGTTTTTATAGTAGTGGTTTATATTTCTATGCGCAAATTCGCGCGTTAATATAGTTGTGGTCAATTTAGAGTACCAGTTTTGATCAAACTTCAATAAAGATTTACAACGCAGCTTTTGTAATAGGAATATCATGACGTTACTATTCTTGATTCATTTAAAACGTTTTAAGGATTTCTAAAAGCTCAATTTATTTCAGTATTCAATTTTCAATGAAGGTATGACAAGCTAAAAATCCATGCCAATTACTTACCCATCCATTCCCTCAAGGTTCCCAGGCTTCGAGGTCGGTCCATTAGCAAACTCGGGCGGTGGATCAGGTGTGTTCGGGCTAAGGGGGCTTACAGCCCTCCTACTCGTTCCACTGCTACTGGAATTCTCTCCCAGAATGTCATCCAGATCGACAACAGGCGCAGCACCACCTGACCTAACGGACGCTTTCCTCACCAGCGACGGCGACGACAGTTTCTGGTGCTTGATCATCTCGTTGGTAGCTCCATAGGAGAACGGTTGACTTGTCTGTCTCGCGTGATACGGTATATCCTCGTCGATGTAATCTATATTTCCTGGTGGCGAGAACGAGGCGTCGTTGTGTTTCCTATCCGGCGATCCTCGCTGGTAATCCACCGCGTCGTAGGACGGCCGACTGCCGCCATTATTATGCTTCAAGGTGCTGTAATTGCTGCCTGAATTGTAGGGTGGACTCGATTCCTTGGCAGTGCTACTGTTGTAGCTGCGGTAGGAGTCCTTGAGGGTAGAATAGCTCGAGGAGCCACTTGGCTGGGTACTGTAGCTACGGGGGTTCTCGTGGATGTACATCTTGCAGGGGCCGTTGCGCATCGATCGGCTGCCGTGGTAGTCGTCGTTCGGAGGATCTGGCATCGACTGCGAGCAAAAAAACAGAGAGCGAATTTTATAGGTCGTTCCATTTTTATTTTTCTTCATTGGCGATTGAGGCGTGGTGGGTTTTATTGCTACGGCTGCAGATAGATAGGAGAGCTAGGATATAGAGATGGGAGAGATAGCGAATGGAGGATGGAAAGAGAGAGAGAGAGAGGAGCATTGAAGACCAGTCGAGCGATGATTGATTGATTGAAAGATGATGTGCTTTCAATCGCGGAGGGAAACTGCGTATATATGAACCGTTCGTTTCGCGAATTTCATTGGACGACGATGATTTTGTTGCTGCTATTGATGTCAATGTGAGGCGAAAATACTCTAGATTCAATATGGATCGATTTATGACTTCAGAGGATTTAGTCGTAAAGAGTGTAAATGACACATGCATTTAAAATATTAACGTACGTTAAATAGTCTCTTAATTTCATCAAAATCAACATTGGGTCTCTGCCGGATGTATAGGTAAACACGGTATACCTAATTAAATGTACCTTCCCAAATACAATTTGCGGCTATACACCAAAATTAAATTACCTCCTAATTTAAATGAAAATTCAGTTCAATCCCAACGACAACACTACCCCAATATCCAATTCCATCGACTCACCTCAACAGTAAGCATCATATCATGGAGAAGCTTATCGAGGTCACCATGGGCCTGGCTCTCGGGTTCGTGTATCTCGGGTGGGCTCGGTCTCTGGGGCGGTGCACTGCTTATACCACTGTCCATGGAGACGGTCAGTGGCGAGCTACGGGCCGCGTGGTTGTGATGATGGTGGTGATGGTGGTGGTGGTGACCAGGTCCATGGCCACCGGTGTGACCACCGCCGCTGGATTGCTGGACCACAGCGTAGAGAGAGCCATCGATCGGGCCGCAGGTGTAACCGAGTCCGCGGGGCGATGTCTGTAGAGAGGACGACGAGGCTGGGGGTGGCGAGAGCGGTGTCTCACGGCCTTCTGCAATCAGAGATACGAGATAGGGTTGTTAATATGAATAGGTTGATCGTGAGATTGGGGTTAGTGTAACTGTGTGTATTGTCGTATTGGAGTTTCGGTATTACGTTTATTTTATTTCTATTTGGAAATTTTGTGATTGTTAATTGGATATATGAGAATATTATTTTGAGATTAATCGAACAGTATTATTGTATTAAATTTCATTTTAATCCCCCCATTAGATAATTTTACAATATACCCCTGTTATTGGAACATATCCAAACATATCGTATTCATAACTGCGATATATTATTTTTCTTCGTGCATCAGTGAAAATAATTTTAAATTATAAAAGCTTTTACTAAACTTTCTTGAATAATATTGTTCAAAGGCTTCTTCCGAAACTATATGAAAATATTTGAGAAACTGCTTGAGAGCAATTTTCAGAAAAGTAAAATCTTTCACAACTCGAATACGACGCTACATCCACTTTCGAGCCGAATTGCGTCGGCCTCTCTGTTTTGAAAGGATATGGTTTCACGGACGATAAAATTCAATTCCATTCATTCTAGTGACATTTTGGCTTGACATAGAAACTCTCTTTATACCACGGCGGCATTGTAGTACACAACTCTATATAGCCTACATATAAATCGTTTTGATATCGCAGCAAACGTTTATTACCCTTCCTCGTACATTTGAATGTGAAACTATTCGATATCTCATATCGTACGCTAAAATATTTCATTGCCTATAGTACGAATTCGCTCTATAAAATAAACATTTCTATACAAAAGCTCTCATTTAAATTTCGAACCTTCACAATATAATTCACAACGGCCTGTCATCCGCCTTGCCTCCCCAATCCCACAAATCCCATGAAAATTAATTACCATCCACAATATATACCGGCGTTCTACCAGCGAACCCTTCTTCAAACAACCTCTCTCTCTCTCCCCGGCAATATTCTGCTTTGCACGCGCACTCAACCTCTCCTCGAATCTTGGCGGAATCCGCCTGCGGCAGCAACGACGACGCCAACAATTCCACCTGGAAATTGATGACTCGCCGCGTCCCTGCCATTATATCCGTGTCAAGCCGCGCGCGCCGATATTATGTACACGCGCGCGCGTATATATATATATATACAGCTCTCAGAAGCATCTGGCCAATTAGCGTTATCGCGTTGCGTAATTTGTCGGGATTTTCGGGAGGATAATGCGCGTGCTGAAACAGTTTATTTTCGGAGATAGAGAGAAAGACTACTACGCCGCAGTCTGGAGTTCGCGAACGGCGGCGGCTGACAGAAGACACCTACGCCGAATGTGTATTTCTGGGCGGCGGCGTGGTCAGATATCCCCTCATCCGACCTTCGTGCGCTAACTATATAATACGCTACGTGGTCGTTGCGCTTCTCTCTTGAGATTTGGAACGAGAGACACTCGCCGCGAAACGAGAATGTTTTTATTATTGCGAGCGGGTATATTTTTTGAATTTATGCGCGACGGTTAATATTTGCCTTGCGCGAACAATAAAAAGAAGAAGCCTTCCGACAACAACAAAAGCTGCGCGCGCGCGCGCGTTTACGATCGATAAAATGACACTTTTATGTACATATACCCATATGCTCTGTACACACGCAAACAGACAATGCGCCATTTCCGTGCGGACACTGTTTAACCATCGCGCTATAAAAATTTCTACCGTCGTGGCGCATCCAACTTTTCATGTACTCTATACTATATACATACCTCACCGCATTTCGCAACCCATCTCGCGCGGCAAAATTTTCCCTGTCATATATATACCCCGCAGCAGCCCCCTGAATAATATACCTGCCCCCGCGACGAAACTTGATTTACTATGGTTGCGAGAAAAATTCGAGCTCCGAGAAAACAATATATATAGTTCACCGCCGCAAAAGGAGCAGCTGAAAGTACACGTCTATATACAGAGACGCTCGGCTATAGGATACGCGAGAAGAAAACGAGAGGAAGAGCGAGGAGAAAGAGACAAAGTTCGAAGGGGGCACTCTCATGCACCTCTGTGTACGTATATATTTATATATACATTCGTCTCTTGGTGCCCGAGGGCTTATGCAACGATCTTTATGTGAATTTGCAGCGGAGATGCGGCTGTTTACGGGGGCCGACGGGAAAAATGGATCGCCGCAGTGGAGGTTATATGCGCGTGGTTTGAATTTTTCACCGGCCTCCGCGTGCGTTTGTCATCCACTAGTATAAGATATATATATACAGGGGCGAGTGAATGTTTAGGTTTGAAGAACGGGTAGAATAAAATATTCATTTATCAGTAGCGAGCCGCATGCATTCGAATGCGAAATTGTTGTATAAAGAACATATCCATCAAAAGTAACATTAATAATATTACAGCTTTCTTGGAATTCCCTGCATCTCTACCGATATTAAATCAACGTAAATTCGATCCTAAAACATACCAATATAAATCAATACCCGTAACAATCCCAACCCCTTGAAATCAATTACACCCCGTGAAACAGGCCATTAAAAAACTATTAAAACAACAATGCCATCCCAAAAAAATCGTCTTCATAACGCGACAGGGGCCTATATCCAGGGACAAAGAGAAGAACGCCGGCACGCCCCGAAAGTCCCTCGTCCGAATTCAATCCACGCGATGCACGCGCGCAGCTTTATCTGCGACGGCGATCGCATTTTTTCGATCGGTCTGGGACGGCCCCCCCTCGAACGTTGCGTATATACGTGCACGGGCAAGAGGGAATTGAGATCGTCGACGTGCGTGGAAGGATTGTGAGAATGACGAAGTGGTAAGTGCAGTGGGTTTGAGTGTCGTGAGAAATCGGTGTGGATTTTATTGATGCAGGTTGTGTCCGTTTATTAAATGTCGAAGAAAATCGGTATTTATACGTATATAGAATTAATTAACATAATATTAGATACTTGGAAAACGAAGGAACGTATTTTTCTTTTCAAATTTATTATCATTTCTACGTCGGCGTTGAAAGACCCAAACTACCTCCGAACCGACCCCTTCGATTTTCTGCAGTCGCCACTCGATCGATGCCACTTGCCTCGGAATTAAAAATAATGGCCCCTTGATACACGGGCGCTCAACAGCCTGTAATAAAAAGCAAGCGTCGTGATTCGTCGCCCTCAAATTAGCCTCGCGGTTGATTGTGAATTAATGCGCCGCGAGGAGGCGCGATGGTGATAAGCGCGTAATGCAGTGGCAGCAGTTCGCGCGAATCGGTTAATTCGAGCGATTGGCTGATTATTGACGCGAGGCGCTGAATTGTGAAGCGATCTCGTCGTGTGATATAATGGGGCTGGGATTGATGGTATTGTAATCGATCGCATATGCGTGCGGTAGGATATTCTTTATATATTAATATATACATTAATCGTTTGTATAATTTTTTCGATTATGTAACACTGTATATTTAGAGAAAATTTGTACATTTTTTATCGTCATAATAATTTTCATTTATGAATTTACATAATATACTGGCCGCTAACGAAAGTGAATTATATTACAGAAATCTTCCCCGTATTCGAAAACTCCATTCAATTAAACGAACAAATGAACTCATTCAATACTCTGCAACAGTGTTTAAAATGGAAATTCATATATTCGCATCATCGCGCCGCGTCGAAACGCATTACCCGCACATTCTTAATCCAAATTTATCCCCATTTAATAATCCACTCTCTCTCGCCTCGGTTCGCCCGCAAAATAAAACGGCAGTAATCGTCCCAATAAATTTTAAAAATATATACACACATATATATATACAACACGACATACCGTATATATACTTGAAAAAGTAAAGAAAAGAAGCGCCGCGCGCGCGCCGCGAAGGAATTCAAAGTTCGTTCTTAACAAGTGCCCGGTAACTCCATAAATTCAGCTACCGCGCGTATACGCCGCGTCACGTAATTTCGAAGATACGGCTTTTTTTTCTTCTTCTTCTTCCCTGCGAGGCAAAGAGACGTAAGGTCGCGCATACGCGACCGAGAAATCGAGGCCTCCGAGAGAAAATCAGTCGTAAAATGCATGCGTGTATGTGTGTGCGTTGCGGGCATATCGACGTGTGTGGGTTATATGGGGCGAGAAAGTTTTGTCGAGCTAATTTGGCGGTTCGATTTTTCGAGAAAGAGAAAAATAGAGAGAATTCTCGAAGGTCTTTTTTTATTAAAGGATATATGTATTTGCAGGTTTCGTTTTATTATAACGATCGAGGTTATTGAGAAATATATTATATCGATCGAGTGATCATTCGCCGCGGCTATAAAATTATGGACCGAGAGCTCTTAAATTAAAAGTAAATATAAAATAAATGTTATTATATACTTATTTAAAAGAGAGATATTTGTATTATATATAAAGAAAAATTAATGACGCCGCGAGGTGACCTTAAAAAACCTATTTCCTTCCATTTTTCAAACAAGACACAACACAGCATTTTTAATAACGCTCGCTGCACAGGCTGTAACTTTCTGCATATTTCATTTTATCACATCCCATTACCATCAACATCCATCACTTCTAATAAACAATACTCCCCGCGCATTCCTCTTCGCCCTCTTCTTCCGCACGTTCGCGACCCTACAACCACAACATTGTTTCTCTCCTTCCACGTTCCTCTTCTTTCTTCTCTTCACCGCCGCTGCCGCGGAGAAAAAGAGCAGCGCCTCCCAGGGATATACACGATGGCATCGCGCGTGCGAAGTCGCCCAAGTGCTGCCCGTCGCAACCAATTACGCTCTCGCCTTTATGAATAGTTATAAAATTGAGCCGCGTCGCGCGATGTTTTCTGCGTACGCGAATCTGCATACGAGAATCTTAATTGTTTCGCGGAATGTGGGTCGGTGCACACAACAAGGTCTTCGTTTTTTTTTGTTGTGCGTCGGTTCGTTTGTTTAGCAGGGAGAGCGAGGGTTTCTGTAAACGGGGAAGAATAGCGGCAGCGGAGTTTTGTGTTGGGACCGAGGAAAAATGTCAGGGTTCGCTGGAGTTTACTATTAGGGTTTGAATTAGTCTGATGATGACGGTTATTGTTGTTGTAAATTGTACGGGAAATGCTTTGTTGGAGAACGAAGGTGTTGGATGAAATTATTTTGTTGCGCGTGAAAAGAGAAATTTTTCTCTACTTTCATGTGTATAGAATGAAAGAAAAATTGAATAAAAGCGCGTGTGTTGTTATTTACACGGAATTTCACGCGAATGATGCGCACGCCGGAGAAAACAAGATTTATGAAGATTACAGGAAAGCTTTTAGAGTGTAATTTTATATAAAAATGATTGAGTTATTTTCCCCGACATATATTGGAAATCTTACTAAAAGCTTTCACATGAAATTGTTTTCACATCAATTATTTCTACTATAAGTACATTGCAGTGTGTGTCATGTAAATGAGAGCCATCACCAATTAGAAAAATGCATCGGAAAAAGTATTAAAATATCTTCTGAATTTACCCAGCTGATTTTCAATACTTCTTTATCCAGTAATTCGAAAATCACAAGCACCCCATAAATATACGCTGTACATACAGCAAACTTAGAACCAACTCCGCCCACGATTTTCCCAACCATTCATCATATCCGAGAATTCCTCGTCCCCAATATTCCAGCTCTTACTACCCCGTCTAACCGCGACCATTCGCAATGTTTATTTATCACTGCGCAGGCCTATCCGCGCACCCCCGCGAAACCACACGACCGCCGCGCGCGGGACTTCAAAGAGAGCCTTCGGGACCACCCAGAGACAGACGGGCGCACGACACGACCGCGTAATCGAATCCTACACGTGCGCGCATGAAAATGCACGCGAATGGGTGTCGGTTTCGCGGAATGCGCTTTGACGCGCCGTTAAATCTTGCAGGAATAGGGGGAGAAGGGGTTCTTAGGCGAAGGTGAGTGTGTGTAAGCAGGTGCTGAAGGTTGTTGTTATTTGAAGCATTTGTTGGAATTCGCGTGGGGAATGCATGTCGTGATGCTGAGGCGTTAAAGATCTGCGATGCTGGTGTAGATATCGGCTGGAGTCGAGCATGCTTGTAAAAATGAAGGGGGACATTTGAGATTCGACGATTAAATATTGACTGCGTTCGCTCGTATAGTCGATTGAAATTTTAAGTTTTTTATTGAGTAATCGACATCGCGATATGTAAATTGTTCGCGTATTTCCCGTTTTCGAATGAATTTATCATAGTGCTGCGGTCGGTTTTGAATAGTTTCTTTTTGCTCTACAATAAAGTGTAAAAGCACAAATAAAACCCCAATAAATATTCATACCAGAGTGCATTTTTCAGAGCCCAATCAACCTTCGCCCGCAAAAAAACCAAAACTACCACGAATCTCCACATCCAATCCTTCATCTCTCCCGTCCCAAGATAATTCCATTGTTTTGAAGCCTGCGCACTGCGGCTACTATCCGCGATATTCCATTAAAGAAAAGATCAATCATCGAATTTGCCCGCGCGTGATAAATGACCACCGAATATATATATCGATGCATAATAAATCGGTCAACGCCGCGCGGAAAACCGAGCGATGCCTCGGTGATAATAATTCAAAACGAAAGAGAGATGACCGTGAGTGAAAAAAAAAGTTCGAACGGTCGATATAACTCGTGTGCGAGAGACAGACTCGTGACAATAGGCAACAAATGTCATACGCAGCGGAAGGGCGGAATGAATATTGGAGGAATTGCGATGGGTTTTTTTTTACTTTGCTTTGGTGGGTGCAGCAGCGGTATGATTAATGAAGATGTCAGGACAGCGAGCGCTTCGGGATGACATAAAAGTTTTTAATAATTCGCTGGGTAACTGTGTACCGCCTTAAAGTCGATGCGAAAATACTTTATAACTTTTATAAAACTATGCTAACTATCTACAACGAGCACCTTTGTACTACTGCTATATAATAAAACCTCCGACAACTCTGAAACCACAGCATTATCTCATAATTCCCTGCAGTTTCTATCAATAAAACTCGCAGCATTGACCATAATATCACCCGGCGCCGCATAACCGCCCGCACCTACCGTCGACCTACCGCCGCATACATCAGATGCATTATTCAAAGCTTATCCGAAACAATTATTATGCTAATATCCATCAACCCACCGCTGCCATCATCCTCTTGATTGATTCCCCCCTATGCGCTCGAAATTAAAACCGGCGCCCGGCCCACTTTTCATTTCTCCTCTCGGACATACGCTTTATCGCTTCTGTGTCTTATCATGAAAACGCATCTCCCTCTCTCGCAGCTCCTGTTACCTGTCCGCAGATATGCTAATTAGATTTCCGCGTGTCTGTCGTCGCGGAGATGAGTCCGCTCGATAGGAGGCTATATAGTATTTCGCGCGCGTGCATGCATGCAGTGGCGATTTTACGAGTGACTGATTTCGAAGGGGAGAAGTAGGTAGTACTACTCGCGTGTACATGCCACTGGTCTTTGATTTTTATTCTCTTTCGCGTCTAGTGTGGGGTACTGTTAGGTTATAGGCGAGGTGTAGTGCGAAAGCAAGTGGAGCGTGGTTTACACGGGGGCTGTGGGAGAGATTGAAATGTTTTCGTTGGACTTGTAAGGGAATTTTTGTGGGGGTATTAAGGCCGGCTTCGCCGTTTTCATGTATCTCGTCTACTCTACATCTTTATATAACTGTATACATGGAATTCAAATGGGTATATTATTATAACGATATTTGATAATTTATCCTCTCAGAATAACATTTAAAATTATTTTTTATTGCTAAAAACGAGCCAATCAAACCTACACAACCACCGCTCAAAAATTCAACAGATGAAAAAAGAAGGAACCCAACCCCAAACCACCTCGACCTCGGCGATCCTCGCAATCACGCTTCATCAGCGCTCGCGCGAACTTCTCTCTCTCTCTCTCTCGTGAAAGGTGTGCGCTTGCCTGTGTATATACACTACACGCATCATGGCTCGCCTCGGACGCCGCCGAAAAAGGCCAGCATAGCAGCAGCAGCAGGCAGGCGACCGCGCCGATGATGAAAAAGCGAGCACAACGCAGCGCGCGTTTAGGAGCGCGCCCGAATTACCAGTCCGACGGCCTCGCGCGCTACCGACTGGTCTTTTTGCGCGAGGATTCCCGTGCGCGTGGTGTATATGCTTTTTTTCTGGAGAAGAGAGGGGAGAGTGGAAGGAATGTTTTTGGCAGGTTTTCGAGCTGTATAGTGCGCGTGATTGCAGAGCGCTGCGAAAGGGATGAACGCGTGATGAGAAAATTTATTATGTTCAAAAGAGTGGACACGAGAGCTTTATATAAGTATACGAGGTTGGATGTTGTAGAAGGTAGTTTGGTGTTAAAGGCCAACTTTTTACTCTGTGTGTGTATAAGGTAAACAAGCCCTCGTTATAGGTTTAACACGCGCTGTTGACCTCCATATCGTTAAAAATTACCCGCGACTATACTTTTTTGATTTAAAAAAAAAAAAAGAAAAAGAAAAGGCGTGGATGATTTATTCGCCGGTGCGGATAAATATTGTTAAAAGAGGCTTAATTGGTGACCTGGATATATACTCGCGTGACGCGACGCCGCCTGCCTTCGAGCGCCGCCGCCACTATTTTGGCAATGTCCAAGCGCGATGTATGGTACTTATAACGTTAAACTTTCATCGCGCGGTAATTATTGTCGAACAAATTGGAGACATTTCTTATTTCACGGGGCAGTTTGGTCGCACGTGATGCGCGAAATGTATATACGAAATTAGAAATCTGACACTTTTCAGGCAGAATTCCAGTTATTCTCGGCTCGCTGACTCATTTGGTTTACACTAATATGGTCATTGTAAACTTTGTTTGGGATGTTATTTTTTTGTATAAATAGAATGTTTTTACTTTGGTTTCTATTCTTTGAAAAATTTACTTTCCACAATTAACGCCATATTTAAAAAGATGTATATATAGTCACGTTTAGCACTTTGCGTCTAGTCGACGTCAACAACCATTAAATTTTACAAACCAAACATTGCACATCATATCTCTGTTTATATAGGACATAGTATAGCGTGCCAACTACCATCGTATATATACATACTTCTGTCAACCACCGCAGCCTCCAGCACAAAGCACATCCACAACGCGCACCTATATATACATCACACAAAAATATTTCCTCCAAACCTCACAGCACCTCTCACCGGTAAACAATACACGCCGCCGCCTCTATTCCATATCACACGCGACACCGGCCATTTCCATATAAGCTCCTATATACTCGCGCTCGTATACGAGAAAGGCGACCCCGTCGCAGCAGCAGCAGCACACGACACTTTTCCCGCTCGCGTTCCGCTCGGCCACTGCGCGCGGAGACAAACGTCGCGGCGGCACGAGTGTGTCTCTACAGCCCACGCGAGAGTAGTTGTGTGGGGGGATATATAGTATCGCCCGCGCGTTGCGTCACTGCTGCATGGGCTGTCGAAAAAACAAACGAGAGACTCGCGAAAATCGAGAGAGAGCGTGGGTGCAGATACGAGGAGTATATGAGCAGGTGAATGAGACGAGTTGGGAAATGAGTTGAGAGCGCGTGACGTGTGGTTTGGGATTAAAGAGGTGGAGGAAAAAAAAGGAAACCGGAGGACGATGCGTGGGTGGGAGGTTTTGGGAAGGGATCCCTCCGATGAGGTGATATATGCAAAAGTGGGTTTTTTTCGCTGTCATTGATGGGAATTCCGTGAGCGCGAGTTTGTGAATGAAACGGTGAGGTAGGTTATGAAAAAAATGTCTTTAAAGTTATGTAAAGTAGGGTAATAAATATGTTTGCATAAAGATAAAAGAAGTATACTGCGATTTTTTACGATTGAATAAGTGGTCGCGAAATATTTGCTTTTTTGAAAAACAGCCGTATACTTAAGATTCCACGATAAATATCACGAGTATTTGGGCACCTTCCTCTCTCACTTTTACAAATTATATCACATCCTTTTTACTCCAAACGCCCGATTGACATTCGCGCCAATATAACCACAGCAACCTATAAACCGAAATAAAAACTGGAAACGCGTTAAAATGATTTTCACGTAATATTTGCCGACTATGTTAGACTGGAAAAAAAGACTCTCTCGAGTACACGAGTAGTGATGTAAGAAAAGATAACCGCGAGCACAGCTTGTCACCTTCCGAGAACCTTCCTTTTCTTCGTTACGCAAATATTACCCACCAAAAAAGCGTATATACACACACATATAACCACTTTTATAAATGAATTCGTCGTGTCCAGGTAATTCAAACCCTACCCTCTGTATATATACATGCACATATCATTCCGACAAGTGCTCTACACACGTCACACGTGACCATTCTCTCTCGTCCCTATGTACGCGAATTCGCTGCGGCGAGTTATCTTGATATACCGCGCGCTAGTGCCCTGAGAGAGAACTCGCGCGGTGCCGCATACGCGAGATACCATCTCCCGTAGGTTCATTCATACGTCCGTTGGCTGTCCCGTCGCGGATTTTTTGTTTAATTCGCACAAAAATGCGCAGCTGCGCGTACTACGCAGATAAGGGCGCAGCGACGACGTTCCGAAAGGTTTTTTACATACTATAATTGTTTCGAATAAGTGTAGATGACGCGGTGATGATCTTGGGAGGAGATTGAATTTAATTCGAATTGCAGACTAATTAATCCGAGAGAGAGAGCGCAAGCTTACGTAAATGATTCGTTTTTCGAGCGTGAAGCGTGATACGGACATTCTATCCTTTCCTCTCCCAAGGATGATATCATGGTTACGTCAGCATAAAATTAGTCGAGACATTTTGTGTATATATATGCACACGACGCGCGTCCTGAAGTACAATTAAATTCCAGAAATCGCTTTCAATGCTACCGTTCGACAATGTAACAGTTAATCTCTTTTGTTTTATTCGTTTATTGTAATTCGAGCTATACGAGTATAAGGCGAGCAGTTAAAGTATCAGATATGGCGATGTAGGTAGATGTCGGTTCTTTATACACCCGACTGTTTTTTTATACCTATTTATTATTCTGAATAATTTTATTCAACAAAGTGATTTGTATTGATCGTTATAAGAATAAATTCCATTCTACAACACAACCTCTATCTATACAAAATTTGTTTATATACTATCTTGGCCTCTTTCAATTCTCTCCAGCGTCCGGTAAAAAATTTCGGTCAAATCCCACTCCCTACATCTCTCCTTCCCCTCTCTTTCCCTCCCTAATACAAAAAAAAACTAGATCATCTCCACATTCCTCCACACCGTCCTTCCTCGACTCCGTTCTCCACCTCTTCTCGCAAAAAAGAGGCACTACAGACCAAAGGAAGAAGCGCATCGCGTTCACGGCTCCACATACACACTCGACTCCAGCTTCATTCATGCCGGCGAGACTCGATTCCCTCTCTTTCTCTCTTTCGCGCGCGGCCACGACTCTACTCGCCAGGCCTTGTACGGCCACACGCCGATCTCGTTCTCTCTCTCTCGCTCGCGCGCGCGAGCTCGTCGTGGCCATAAATTCACGGGGGCCGCCGTCGTCGTCGTAGCTGAGCGGAACGGAGCCGCTTCTAGGATCCTTGAAATTTACCCGGGATTTATGCGCGCGAGGGGGTTTGCCTGGCAAGGTAGTTGAGTCTGTAGTGTATAGTGTGTGCGGTAGTATATGTGTAGGAGAAGGTGTTCTGGAGTTTTGCTGATTGAATGTGGTCGCGGTGCGCTGGGTTTTGGCAAAGTTTTAATTGATTGTGTGTAGCGCAGGTCGCTAGCGGGGACGATGGGGTGAAGGTCAACTGGGCGTGGTTGAGGATGGAGATGAGTTGTTTTAGAGGTTTTCATAAAGTATATATTTATGTATTGGGTAACAACTCAAGCATGAAAAAAAAAAAACAAAAAAATGTTGGTTACTATTACCAACTGGTTGGTAATAATTAATTGGTTAAAATCCTCTCAATTGTTCAGCATAGTAAGATAAACTAATAAAAATAGATTCAGCAACCAATAATTGATTGTGGTAACTTTTTTTATTAGTTTATCTTACTATGCTGAATAGTTGAGAGATTTCTAACCAATTAATTGGTAACAGTGATCAACAATTTTTTGTGGTCAAAAATTATTTAATCACGAATGGTCTTAAAGGCTGCACGATATAGCAAGATTAATCCTAATATTGTATTGTTATGCCTCAATATTTCGAACAATAATCGATGCAATATTTATATATAGTTTTATATACAATATCAAGTTTGTCGTGTCAAGAATCTTGTCTTGTCTTGAAAATAACTACATTTTCTAATCGTAATAACGGGGATGTAACCTCCAATTGTTGAAGAAATAGAGGGAAAGAGAAAAAGTATCATGTAAAAAGGGGGGATTATCATCGCTAACGAAATTATCGAGTGATGAAGGCTGGCGGGGTGATCGGTGACGCACTCCGGCGCTCCTATATCCCCTCGGTTCGGTTTACTTAGGTACGTGAGGCCACAGAGAGAGAATGCGCCGCCTAGCGGTGGTGCTTATGTAGCGAGAAAAATCAAATTTAAAATTTGGCCTTTATTTATACTTGTGCCGAAATTTTTTTTGGTTTTGTATTAAACCTAGTGAATTTATAAATTAAATTACGTTCAGTTAAATTATTCTTAAAATTCGGTAACATTTGTAACTTTTAAATTTAAGGACATTTTTAACAGCGAAATATTTGAAACGGTCTGAAACCTAAATACCCGGCGGTGCGCGAGGTCCATGCAAAACAAGGGATCTACGGAGATGTGACGACAGTGAACGAGTCAATTATTTAAAAAACTTACTATTTCATATCTGTGTGCCTTCCGCTTCTACGTGAGTGTCGCATTCCCCGGCTATTTGGGTTTAAGAATTTTTTAAACAATCGACTTGCTTACTGTTGCATGTCTACGGAACTCTCTTTTTTGTGTGGGCCTCGTGTCCCCGGATATTAAGATTTCAGACTTTTTTTAATAAGCGACTTACTTACTAATGCATATATGTGTAACTCCAATATGAACAAGACAAGAGAGAAATTTTC
>UXGD01002985.1:0-22595 GCA_900474315.1 Torymus auratus | reverse complement strand
TTACATTATACATTGTTGTACCCATTTTTTGGCAGTGACCAAGAATAAAGATATTATTATTATTATTATTATTATTAAATCGACTCACTTTACCTAGTAACAAAAAAGCAAAGCGCCAAGTCGAGATGCGGCGCGTGGCGGCTGCGCAAGGAATAGGGGCCGCTTCCACAGCCGAGCGCGCTTCCCTCATTGGATGGCGCGAGCTCGCACCTCATATTCGACCAATGAAAGAAGCGCGGTCGGTTTATCGGTGATATCTCTGAAACTATGAACCATCGCTAAAAAGGTATATAGGAAGAAAAAGTTTTCAAATGAATAACAAACGCTTTAAAACAATTTTCAACTTGCTGCGCAATTTTACTTGGGAGATATGGTCTTTTAAACGATTAATTTGTTTGTAAGTTTTTATGCCCCGCTTTTTAAAATACGTCTAGAAAGCTTTGGTTCAGGCGGGGACAAAAAGTGGCCACGAAATATAGGTTCGGCGCCTAGACCTGTGAGTGTCACGATTAAAAAGTATCTGATCTGACCGCGATCGTAATAACATTAATAACGAGCGGCTATTTCTCGGCGTTGGTATTTATGCTATCATCATTTCCGCGTGGAAAGAGCCGGCGCCTTCTAGTTTCATAGTGCAGCTTATAAATGTCGATATTAGTTTCAAGTGCGGCTCCATCAGTGCAGCTGAAATGAAACACTGACTCAATTGAATCTAACAAACGAGCGCGCGCCACAGTGAATAGAGCGCTACATCAACTCGTCGGATGTCTTTTATAAAAACTCTAGAAATAGTATAAATTATTGCAACTTTGACGGATCTCGGAATAGAAAAGGTTGTGTAAACACACAAACGTCAATTAAAATATTTTTCTTCAACTTATCTTCCCATTGAATAATCCATTGTCGGGGGACTTTTTAACCGATGCAAATGAAATTCGCATAGAAATAAGCGTCGATTTCCATGACGCAACGACTACAGCGGCTGACGAGCGCGCACGTTCGCTTCTTGCGTACTTAGATTGCGCGTACGCACGCTGATAAGTGAATTGTGTAATCGCTTGGGGAACACGGGAGGCGGCGCGTTTGCCGCCGGAAAGCCTGAGCGCGAATCACTATAGCATTCTTCAAGTATCCGCGGAAAGGATCTATGCTTTATTTTCCGTTGTATTTTAAATGAGAGAAATAAAATTTCTCTTGTCAAATTGTGCCATTCGAGTTCTTCATTTCGCTTAGCCGAGTTTCTCAACTACGCCGAGCACTTCCCAAGATCTGGACCGCTTGGTGATGAAAGTGAGGAAGGCGCCTCGCTGTCACGAGATTCATTAGGTACATGAGGATTCATTAGGTGCTTGATGTACGTTATAGACTCGAATATATAGAGACCCATAGTTTGAAAGATAGCTAGAAATGAAAACGTGGTCGAAGAGTGCCAGCTGTGGCTGCAGGAGAAGAGCAAGTGGATTTTTCGATGTCAGAAAATGGTCGCGCTCTTTCTCTCCTTCTCTCAGCACACGACGCGATACGCAGCCTTGGCTGGTGGCGGTGGCAGCCCATTGTCCAGAGCGCGTTCTCCGAGCCACTCGCGCGTCTCTTGTTACGAGAAGAGACGAGCGAGTACGAGGGAGGGAGAAAGAACGGGAGAGGAAGAGAGAGCGCGAGAGCGAGAGAGAGAGGGAGAACCGGAGCCAGAACTAGTGGTCAAACGGCCGGGCGCAGGCTCTTTTCCTCTCTTCTCGTCTCTTGTTTCTCCCTTTGCCGAGACAGCCTGGCTAGCCTCTTCCTCTCTTTCTCTCGGCCGCGTGCGTATACGGCCGCAAGATCGCGAGAAGGAGAAAGAGACGAAAGCACGCGTGTCGCAGCACACTGCCAAGGCCCGAGAACGGCGATGCTTCAGCATGCTTTTACAGTCTGCTTCTTCCTCACTTCTGACGACTATTCTTAAAAATAGAAGTGAGCGCCTCGCTTCGCTGTCGCTTTTTTATTCCGCGTTCCCTATACCTCGCGTGTTATCCTTTCTTTGCGCGCGCTTCCTCGGCTTTTTTATTACTCGTGTTAGCCCTTCGGCGACGTTTTCAGCCAATTTTCGCGCTGTTATAGAGGCCGATCTCCTCACTTTCTCCTCATTCTTTCGTCCCTCCTACTTCCCGAGTGCGAGGAAAAGAGAAGACAAAAGAGGGAGAGGATCCTGCATACATGTTGGGCTCGGCCTCGAGGCTCGCCAGGAATCTGCACGTGCAAAGCCCTGCTCCAAAGTTCCGAGGGTGCGCCATCCCACACGCTCTTTCGTCCTGACCTTTATCTCGCGAAATCCGCTCCCTCTCTACGCCTTTCTCTGACTCTCTCTCTCTCTCTCTCTCTCTCTCTCTCTCTCTCTCCTCTCTCCTCTCTTATTCAAAGTATCGTGCGTCTGCCACGACCAGGTACATGCGCTTGCGTGCGCTCGCGCTCCGCTGCTCCAACTCCCTCTTCTAATTTACGACCTCGTAAAATCGGAAATAGCGCCTTTTTTATTTCCTCCTACCCTGAGCTGCTGCGCAAACTGACTCTCTTGGACGATCGCTGCTCTTGCTGCTTGCTGCTGCGCATCTGCACATTAAACAATATCACCAGTTTTCCCAACATACTCATTAATTTTATACATTAATCATTTTTTTCGAGTTAATTTTTAACTTCTTTATTTTCATTGAGCATGGATCAGTTAAAGAAAATTAACATTTAAATTCTGTAATGTCTTACTTTATGCTTTGAAATGAAAATTCACCAAATTGAAATCAATCTTATTAGACATGATGAAAATATCTGTCATCGAAATGTTATACAAAGGTCTCGAATTATCACATTCAATTTCAACGTCATAAGCGCACAATAAATATAACGAAATAAGCCCATCTAGCGAGCTAGAATAATTTATCTAGTATTTTAGAGCTTATGCACTTATGAGCGGATGTCTTCCACATTTTTACTTATATTGACTACACCCTTTGATAAATAGACCGATTGATATGGTTTATTGCTAACTATGTGCGCGAGGTCATGATGGTTAATTCTATGTTAGTAAATTAATCCTAGCTTAATATTAATTTTACATAATACTTATAGTTTTCCAAGGACCTTATGATACATTTTTACATTTGATTGTATTATATGACAACACTGGCCTTGCGCTAACAATATATTGTATAAATATGTCCAATTTGCACAATGCATCAATATTATGCACCGCGAATATTGTTAGTATGTACATGGAAATGATATTAGTTAGGGCATGAAAACAGCAACACACATACACATATACACACGCGCGCACACACGCACAATCTACTTCAAATCATAAATTTTCAAAAACACCGTAAACGTTGGATTTTACTCCTAATAGTTATAATTGAATACACATTACTGCCGAATTTGTTGCTATTTCTAATAGACAATTTTGTAACGTTCAAATTTTTCAAATTCAAGATTTCGATGGGTCTGACGTTTGCAACGTTTGAGTAAACGAAGTAATTCATTTTATTTCAAGTTTATACTACTTAATTAATATTAATTTTTCCTGTATATATTTACAGTTCTATAGTATAAAATAACTTTATAACAGAGGCTTGGATAAAATTTCCATTGTTTCATAAATTTAATCAAACGTAAAAAATTATTTCGTTGCAATCCAATGATGCAAACTTCCGACCCATAGATTATGATATTATATGATAAATTGATATTTCTGAGCGTGCGTAGTTTGAAATGTGTTTGACTATAAATATTCTAAAAAATATTCAATAAAAAAATATCAGATATAAGTCCGTCAAAAAAAAAATAGGCAAATCTAATTATAAATAGTTAAGTACTCGTTTTAAAAAATTTAGAACAATATTATTATTTGAAAAATATCTCTTTTATTTTTTATAATAGCTAATGTGTTATATATTTTTTTTAATGAGTACTTGACTATGTGTAATTAAATTTCACTATTTTATTTAGTCTAAATGCAAGATTGACAATAGAAAAATGACAGCAAAATATTTTTTTAAGGGAGAGAAACGAAAGATCTAACGGGAACACTGAGAAGAATGATATATTTATACCTAAGAAATGTTCTAGTCCCGACCATGCAGCAGGTACCGCCCCTGAAAAGTTTGTTTTGCGGTGCTAAGGCTCCGAGAAGAGGGAGGGTGGGCACTGTTGTCGTAGCTAATGTTTTTATTTTTCAGTTTCTCCCAGGCGTGTGCTGGCAGGAAATTTCTTTTTTCTTTTGTCTTTGCCTGGTGATTTCCCACTAGTAGAACCCCTCAGAGAAGTTTTGGAATTTGAGGTCAGCGAGCGTGACTAAAGCATTGCACTTGTTGCACAAAGCCAGCCGAATACTAGATTCTTATTGGCCGACTGGCCTGTTAGGTCTGCCCCCCGCCTCGCGTAGTAGTCGAGCGAGAGAGAGAGAGAGAGAGAGAGAGAGAGAGAGAGAGAGAGAGAGAGAGAGAGAAGGGGAAGACCGGATATGGCCAAGTATTTCTATTGACTATTGACACAGACCAGGGAGCCTCGGCCTTGCCATTTTCTTTCTTTTTTCGGGGGCTCAGTTTGCCGAAAAATCCTGCTTGCCACTGAGTTTTCCCTTTTTACTCTTATTTCTTTGGTTCACGCTAATCCTTGACCTTTTTTTCACGTGTGCTTGCATGCCCTATGCTGCTGAGGCACGAGAGCATTCCCCAGTGATCCGTGGCCCGCAGCGTGTCTCTCCCATGAGCACAAAAACGGAAGGACTTCACGGGATTTTTTTTCTGTGGAGCTCGCGCTAATGCCATTCCAAACACATGCGTGGTCGAGATTGCCTCAACTATTTTGTACGTAATTTTTCTCGGACCCACTTCTTTCGACAGCTACAATGAATAAGAAGTCTGAATACATACTTGATCATATGCAACTAGCATTTAGCTTTTCAAAGTTACATGGTGCAGAATAGAGAAGAATATTAGCAGAGTCAAAAATGTTTTGAAATAAAAGTATGGTATCGATTTGAGAGTTGACAAAAGAAACTGGCCATGAAATCAGCAGTTAAGGTTGGCGCTCAGCTTTTTGGAAATTAATTTATCGTACAACTTCAATGCTATGCATGGCAAGTGAACTCTAGACGGAGAGAAACTGGTTGAAAGAAACGGGGGGAGCAAGGGAGAGAGAGAGAGGGGGGGGGGCAAAGACGGAGACAAAGGGAGCCGTCCGCAAATCAGATCGAGAAAATACGGGCGAGGTTTTTCTTCTCCTCCTTCTATCTGACTATCTTTCGAGCACTTTCTGCTTTTCATCAGTAGGTAGGTGGATACATATACCCGCGGCTGATGGACCAGAGCTAATCTAAAAATCGCCGGAACTTTACAATTATAGTAATTTAACAGCCGACAACAAGCCTCTACACACAAGTTCCACCGTACTAGCATTAGCAGCTCTTTCTTTTCCTTCTCCTTTCTTTATCTCCTTCTTTATCTGGCTTGTTAAACGCTTGTTAGAAGCGGTATTGATGGTAACATACAAAATTTTATTTAATTCTTAACAGAAAGTTACGCTTCAAGGATCGGAAACCGACGCTTATATTATTCTAACAAGTCAGAGAAGTGGACATTGCGGCTGGGAGGAGAAAATGGTGAGGTTACACAGATTCTTCGGTTTCACTTGAAGTTCGCGTATTTTACGAAAATACTGATGAATTAGGAAAATATTTTCAAGATGATTATTTTAAATTCAATACACCTCCATTTTTTCGAAAGGAGCATAAAGTTTGACGCACTCGTTTCACCGTGGTTAAATCACATGTCCATAAGTAAGAAAAAACAAACGAAAAGTATTTAGCAAATAAAATTGGAACGAACATAAAGTGTGGCAAGGAATGAAAGGGAGAAGGAGAAGTAAGAGTTGAATGGCGAGAGAAAAGGCGACGCGCGTACGAACGAGAGATGGTGAGAGAAAGAGAGAGAAGAGAGAGAGAGAGAGAAGGAGGGAGAAGAAGATTACGAGGTAAAAAGAGAAGAAAATAAGAGGAGCTGTGTGAGAGCGGGAAGGAAAATAAGAGGAGAGGGAGAGTTGAGTCACGCCAGCAATAAAATTGGACGCGAGGTGTGTGGCACTCATGCGCACGCCTCGGATAACTGTGTGTCACGCGCGTCGTTGGTATTTTTTCCTTGACCATACAATGGTTCAATGCACAAGCCTTGCAAGCTTTTCCGAAGGACGATATTTTATCATCCTTTTCCATGCATCGAAATCGCTATCCCAGAGTACACGCAAAGCATGCAGAGGCGTACACGCTGTACAGTCGCCACCACTGCCACTGTCGCCAAGGAACTAAATTTGCATACAGAGCATCGTGCCTGGTTCGTGTGTCAACGAAAGGAACGACCATAGATCGTCACGCCGTCCAATTAAATATAATCATCGATGATCATACCCCCCTCCCCTCCTACATTCACTCTATTTTGAAGTATATATACATTTATTATTACTTACTTTTCTTCATTTATAATCGATTTGTTTTGACTCGATACGCTTCTACTTTGAAGAACTTCTTTACCATACTATTAGAAATAAAAAATAAATTTACAATGACTTTCGGTTTAAACTTTGACGATAAGAGCCCTAAGAGAATATCAAATTTTGTCAAATCTTAATAATCAACGTTAGCTAGTTATTACTATTGCATAACTAGTTTTTGTTGTCAAACAATATGTAAGGAACATGCGCGCAATATAATAAATTATCACACTAATTTTTAAAATAGACAAAAATGAAAAAATTTAATTTTTTTTCATTTTTGCAGAGTTAAACTAATCTATCTATATTATAGCTACCCTCCATTATTTTGGAAACAATTTTGAATAGTCGATGGGGAAGGTCAACCCTAATATGTGAAGTGGTGTGTTTTTTATTTCAAAGGTTGACCCTCCCCATCGACTATTCAAAATTGTTTCTTAAACTAATCTATTTATTACATTTTTTCAATTTTGTGTACTTAAATAATACGTCTATTTAAAAAATCCAAATTTTTCTCTGATATTAGGTTTCGGTTTCGGATGCTCGTTGACGATAGTTGGTTAAGCTAACCACTCACAGAATTATGAACACATACCCAATTAATCCATATAATAGGTGCTTTCTTGCAATACTATAACATAATGATACTGATTGGTATGAAATTGAAAGTCCCCTGGTGGAAATTGAAATCATTTTTTGGAGAGTAAATGGCTAGTTTGATCCAAAACATGGCAAAAAAATGGACTCTAGTTTTCTTCCATAAGTGTAACGATTTTTTCAATCTATTTTCACATTTATATTGGTCGCAAAGATGGTCAAAATTTTGTACTGTCTATTAATTTAGCATTTTAATGGTAGTTAAAATAGCTAGTCAACAAAGCCATTATAACTCTAATAACAAGCTATATCTTACGCCAACAAGTGAGAGAGATAGAATTACGAATTTATTAAAATTTGGCAATTTTTCATATGTAATAAGAGTTTCGTCGTAACAACATTTTCATAGTACTCATGCAAAAATGCCAAATGTAATAAAAGTTACTACCATCTATAGTAAACAATGGGACAAACTCAAATACTGATAAAATTATAGTTAGTAGTTTTGTTAATACTTTTTGTTATATTTTTCATGAATTTTACTATAATTTTAAGTAAAAATTCCAAACTCTGTGGAGCTGGTAGTCGAGCCCGAATCATGTCAATTTCTTTTTATAGAAAGTCAACCAAAAACTATTTTAAATTATTCGTGTTTTATTTTTTCATTAAATAATTTTTAATACAATTATTATTCATTCTAAATTTTAATTTTAGAGGTCCAAGATTTTTGTGATAAATTCTAAATTGGGACAAATTAAGCCAATAGTGGTACAGTATTAATCTTATGGGTTAATCGAGCTTAACTCTAAAATAGGAAAAAGGACGGATAGTCGGGAAATTTGAGGTCATTATATATATTACATTTTATTTAATAAAGTAATAGAAATAATCCGGTTCATTTTTGTAACTTTTTTTTATTTGATTCTGAATGTTTCTCTGAATACGTAAACAAATGCTTAGGTGCTCATATTCAGTTTCCGAACATCAAAGATTTCATGATTCCAGTAGGCAGATGAAAGTTTATAATAATGTATAATCTTATATCTGTAGATGCTGATACCTAATTTTCTAGGAAAAAATTTAATTACCTCTAATTAAAAATATTGCATAATAACAATACTATTCAATCATCTCTTTAAAAAACGATGGCTGGATGTTGAGAAGCATTTAAAGATTGATTTCGATTAGTCTGTAAAGAATGCGCGCAAAAATTCGATAGGAAAAACCCAGGCAAGACGGTACGCCTAAGGCAAAACGTTAATAAACAATAAAAAAAATGAAAATTTATAAAAATAATATACACGTTTTTCAAGTTTTTATAATAATAAAAAAGAATATAAAATAATACCAAACAAAAATAAGATTAATAAAATTCTGCGTAACAATAAAAACGAAGGTAGTTTTCGAAAAATCAACAGGGCAAGATGATGAAACACCTTTTTCATTTTTTCTGAAGTCATACTAATAACGTAATCAGATCCTTTAAATGGCGTGCAGCAATAGTAAAAATAAGAATTCCTCTTATTGTTTACCCCTGTCGTCTTTACAAGTAACTCTTGACTCCAACAACCACAAAAAAAAAATTAATAATAATTTGTACGTTTATATTTTACATTAATATGTAACTGAAGGTAATCAACAGTATTTATTATTGTCCCGATATAGGACGCACTTTTTACGTCGTTCCAGTAATGGTTATTTTACCATATATATGGAGTTTGTCCCAGCGGTATTAAATAATAATCAATTTTTCGTATATAAATTGTAAGCTTTGCTACATATTTGTTTCTCTGTGAACTTTTTCATAACTTTCAATTAAAATGAAACTTAAAGTGTGTAAAGTAGGAGATGCGTTGAATGATATATAATTTTTCTCTCGTTTTTTTGTACAGGAAAAGTGGACCCAACGCCGCACACCTCCTCGTTCAACATGGGCTACCTCGTTTCGCCGTACCCCTATCCCAACGGAGCGGGAGGACCCATTCCAGTCTCAATGGTAAGTCCTTTTTTTTTATTCTCAGACAGCTATTTATTTTTTTACCTCAAACTTATCCAGTTTGCTTCAAAACTCCCCCCCCCCTCCTCCTCTTTACATTCTTTTTCCCCCTCCTGTATCCTGTGTACAGGATTGCTCCCGGACATCAATCTATTAGCGAATGCTTTTACTTCCTCATAGGGAAAGCTTTGATGCGTTGATTTATTCAGACAAAAAATTTTCTTAAATATTTTTTAAGACTATTAGTACAGAAGTCTGTCATGCATATCTCGAGAATAATTTTATCGATGGAAATATATAACCAGTTTTACAAGCTATTTTCTAGCATCATGAATTTTCATTAGGAACGCTATTTTCTTTTTATAATTTTTGTCTGATAAAGTATTTGGTTTAGCTTCACCTACAGTTTTATCATTTACGAAGCTTACCATGTACTTTATTGAGCTTAATTGTCGGAAGATTACTTACGTAAAAAAACCGCTGCCAATTCATTGGCACTTAGCTTCCTCAAACAAATTTATCAATTTCGTTTATTAAATTGAAAGTTAAAAAAAATGGCTAATGAATTTTAATAATCAAACTTTTTTTCTTTTTTATTCAAACAAAGATATTAATATATGACTAATTTCATGTATCGGTGAAGCGCGCTGTAAATTAACCTCAATAAAAAACAAATGCAAGTAAACAACACGCACGCCTAGCATGCGACGTTTCTATTTTCTATTAATAGATAAAGCGGTTCCCAAAAAATAACGATTTGAAAAGAGGGCTGAATCAGTTTTTAACCTCAAATATCGCTGAAATTCATAAACGAATTCTTTTACCCTAAGAACACATATAATAAATAATATACACACTCTACATCTCCGCCAAATTTTGAAAAAATTTAAATAATTTTTCTCTAGTTATCATGAGACAAAGAAAATAACTTTGTAAAATAGCAAAATTTTTGATATCAAAAGGGAATCGTACAATCTTGATAAAAGTTCACATACATAATATCTATATCACATACAAAACTGCCTATAAATCTGAAGCTGATTCATGGAGTCGTTCTCGAAAAATTACAATTTGAAAAAAAGTTGAAAAAATGTTAATAAAAATGTTAATCTTAAATATCTCTGAAATTTATGGACCAATCAATTTGCCTACAAAACTCGATCGAGAGCTATCCAAAATATACCTCCACAAGGATTGTTGAAGAGATTAAGACAATTTTACTCCCGTAATCGTTGGACGTACAAAACTCATTTTTTCCATTTTTCAGGTTTTACGTTTTTGTTAATAGCAAACGGACCGTGATAGCTAGAAAATAATTTTTTTTTAGAAAATATAGGTATTTTAATTCTTTTTTTAATTCTACCCACCCGATTCAGATACATACAGCAGTTCTCGAGAAATTACAATTTGAAAAAAAGTGAAAAAATTTTAACCTCATATATCTCTGAAATTTATGGATTAATCCTTTTGCCCAAAGAACTCAATCGATTGGTATACAAAATCTACCCTAGAAAGAATTTCAAAGCGAGTAAGCCAATTTTACTCTAGTTATATAACGACAAAAAAAAATCACTTTTTTTTATAAATTATTTTTTTTTCTCCAAAAATAATGAATAAAAAAAACATAAAAATTTAGCAAGTTATAGTACTCAATATTGTTAATAATCATAAAATTATTCATTTCAATATCTTTTTTTAATTTTGAATTATAACCTATTTTCAAAAAATTACGTTTTCATCAATAATTTATGACGAAATATAGCTATGGATTTTTTTTTTTTTTTTTAATTTGTAGAGAATTTTATTCTGCATACAGAGAATTCATAATATATAAACAATATTTGTTCTAAATATTAAAAAAACGAAAATAAAAATTTGCAAAATTGAAAAACCGCTATAAAAAAGAAAAAAATCGATTGTGACAAAAATAGAATATTGATCTCAACTGTGGAAGCAAAATCTGAAAAAATGATCCCTCTCTCGTTAAAATCGGTCGAGTAGATCATGAGATGTCAGCGTATACGGACATACATGCACACACACACACACACACACACACATACATACGCACATCCATACGGGCATTTTCTAAAAATAGCGTATTTCGATTCCAAATTTGCTAAACAACATTCCTAACACATTTTTTCATAAATTTGAGATTGCCACCTCTAATGATTGTGATTGATGGATTTGAAATGGACATGTCAAATTTGATTGGCTCACGATACGCCGCGCGAAGCGCGCATTGACACTTCTAGTACTGTAAAAATAAAAACAATGAACATCAAATTTTATCTGTAGCTTTTTAATAGATTTCTTAATTTCATAAATACTTACTTAATTTTAGCTATACATTATAAAATCACAATGACATTTTTATTATTTTATATTAAAGAAAAAGTATGTTGAGTGGTTCACCGTAGAGTTTTATTTTTCATCGCATGAAAGAATTTGAATAAGGAATTCTATTTTTTAAGACTTTTATATAGTATTTGTAAGCTATAACTATCTATGCCAACCTATTGTTTGATATTTCATGTATTATAATTGATGAAAAATGATAGGTAGGCTATATTAATATAACCTATAAATCAATAATACCTACTAATATAGGTAAAAGCTTAGTTTTGAAGTGAACGTCACCTTTAATACGCCATATCTTTCATATCAAGCGTTACTTGTATGCCACTCTAACCTCAAAATGATAACTTCAATATGATTATTCGGCTCTCGCGTGGTATAAAATACCTACGACTCGATTTATTTAGCTCATGTGGCGTTTTTCGCACGAGCATCGACCGTGCGAAAATCGCCACATGAGCTCAAAGTCTTCTTACGAAGTGAAATTCTTACGTGTCGAAATGTACTAATACCAAATGATCAATTTCTTAACTGTTAATGCAGCTGCATTTGACTGAATTTAAATACATATGCATTAACAGTTAAGCTGGCGCATTTGTCTCAAATATTTCTTTCTACCAGTGTTGATATTTTAAAAATATTATTTATTCTAAAGTAGGTTAACATGGTTAAATTAAAAATTGGAAACGGGGATTCTTTTCTTTTTTGTCATTAAATTTATTAGAATTATTAGTTCACCTACTTAAATCTGAATCAGTCTTATTAATTGAAGTTTGAGGAACGGTCTTATCCTCTGTAGAAATTGACGAGATTCGCACGGGTTAAAAAATCTTGCTCTTCATGATCTCTATGCGCGACATCTACTCTCGATCGTTCCGTGATCGATGGCTGTAAAGGCAGAGCCTTAATCACCCTGGGTCTCAATCGCACAAGACACAATAAGCTGGTGAAGTATCAGCTGCGACGGTCGATGAACCGGATGAAATATCGCGGCGCGAGGCGCGGAAGCTCCAAATACTCTGGAGAGCAGCAGTTGATATAAAGCGGCGGCCGACCGGGGCTATGGCTGCACTCTGCAGTCGGGAAGCAGCTCTCGTTCGGCCTCTTGCCCAGGCTGCTCCTCATGCCTCCCTCCCCGCCGCGGATTTACCTACCTCGGGCAGTCATCGGCCTACCGTGTCATTATGTCGTTATTTCCCACAACAAGCGTGTCTCGGCCGAGTGCGCGCACGTGGAAGGAGCCGGGCCTGCCTCGATTAATCGATTACACGCCACTTTCAATTTTCGCTCTCGCAGCTTTTTCAATTAGCTCGCGCGCCTCGATTCGCGCCCACGCGAGCGGCCAGACACGCGAGAAAGGCGCAGCCGGGGAAGGGCCGGCGGAGCGCGAGCGAGCGCGAGCGAGCGCGGCCGCCGAGCAACGGCACGGTTTACGATATAGGGCCCCGCGCGCGAGTAACCCAAAACCCTTGTATTCAAAACGCCGTACGCGCGAGCTCGCCGCTACTTGGCCGGAGTTCCGATTAAGCGAGGCCGTAACACTGGCACGCACGGGCCGGGGGAGAGGGGGAATCGAACGCGACCCTAGGCTTTGTTCTTCGCTACGGAAGGCCAGATTCGCATTGTTCCCATTGTGATGCAGGCGAGCCCGCGACACGGCGCGACCCCGAGGCCGAAATCCCAAGATACATAAGCTTTTTCTTCCCTCGACCGGTCGACCCGCGCCTGCCCGCTCCGACTCGCCGCTGTGGTTCCACTTGCGTCCGACGGGAGCGAATAGCAGCACTTTACTTCACCCTCTTTCCCCTCCTCCTCCGACAACTCTCCTCTGCGTTACAGGCATGCAGGCGAGCGAGAGCGTCGGGAACAGCTATATGGGGACTCCCGCAGGCAGTGGGCCCCTTTCGAAGAATCCCGTGACACGAATAAGTAAGAAACGCGAGGAAAAGCGCCGAGCTGAACACCGTCTCTCTGTCTCTCTCGTACGCTCAGGAGGGAAAAGTCCGCTCGGGGGAATGCCAGATAATCGTCCCCTACTTCATTAGTCACTTGGGCCCGGGCCCCGACTCTCCTACAACTGTCTGTGAGCCGCTCGGGACGATAATAATATGGCCCAACACATAGGGACGAGTGTAGAAAAAGTAGGCGCCCGGAAAATTATGATTGATCGTCAGCGAGAGGTAGCCCTTTCGCAGGCAGCCCACATGCGAGCTAGGGGTCAATGTTTTTTGATTTCCAATGCTTTCCTCATCTACTCTTATTCGTTGCACGACAAGTGCGTTTGGCATTTGCCAAAAGTAGTGCGCTCTCCGAGGTAATATCGGTACAATGTCAGTAAGATGAAGTAGCTGCGAGCGGACTGTTTGGTTGGGGAGAAAAAATTGTGTTAGTTAGAGAGTGGGCTCTCACATCTAGGTAAATAGGATCCATGGCCTGTGTATAGAGGGACTGGCAGGCGGGCAGGCGCACAAAAGATGTTGGCATAGAGGAGGGGAAGGCGACGAGGCATGCCGTAAATAAAGGGATCTTTGTGGAATTGTATTAGTCGGGCGTTTTTACTTAACACCTGAGAGCCCGTGGGAGAGCGGAATAGTATACTTGTCGAAAATTCGCTCGCGGAGGGGACTGGGGATAAATGAGGCAGGACAAACGCGCGGGGAGGGCCGCGAAGACCGGAGAATGAGCAGAGAAAGCAGGGAGAGGTGCACCTTGCTTTTGTCCCCTCCCGCACTCAGCAGAAACATAACACAAGCGCGCACGTCTTTGGCGTTGTTTCTTTGCCTCCTCCCCGCTGAACTAATTGCTCTATAGGCGCGCGAGAGAGAGAGAGAGAGAGAGAGAGAGAGAGAGAGAGAGAGAGAGAGACAGGCGGAAAATGAGGTAACGAGTTCGTCGGTTCGACTGAGCCGCGCCTTTTCGAGGCTATCATAATACTTTGAAAATGCTGGCTGTGCAGGCCCACTGGCGGCCGTATTTGCATTGAATCGCAAACTGAGACGCGCGGAGCGTTGCCTATATGCATCTGGCGAGCGAGTGGCCAGACTGCCAGAGTCAGTCGGCGCTGGGCTCTGGGAGCGAGCGTGCGCAGAGGGCCGACAGGTTAGATGCGCACTGGCGATCTTGCGAGTCACGATTTCGCTGGCGGCGGATCGCGCGGACACTGACGTTGCATTAGCGGAGACTGCCGCTGCTTTCGCCGTTTCCCTCGACGCTCGCGGCCCATTCATCGAGATAAGCCGGGCCTTCGCGGCTGTGTATCCCGAAATCACGATTGCCTCGAGAGCCGGTGACAGAGCCGCCTTTCGCCGCCTTTCGCCGCCTTTCGCCGCCTTTCGCTGCTTTCCGCCTACTAATTGCCAGCCAACACTAGATGCTTAGCTGCCGATTGTCCGATGACCTCTCTACACGTGGCCCCCGAGGTTCGCAACCCACCTCCTGCACTCACTACCAGCACATCTAGAGCTTCCCAGCTCGAGCTTGTCAGATTCAAACTTCTTTCCGCACCTGTTTTAGAGGGCTCGACAACCTTTCATCACTCCCGTTGCATCATACTTTTCACTCGTGCTAGTTTCCTTCCCGACCCGCGGATCAGTGCGACCGCGTGTGCAGGGAAATTTACCTCCGGCAATTTCCACGATAAAATCTTGAGCTTTCACAAAAATGTATATCAAACTTCTTTTAAAACACGTATCTTTCTCGATATTAGTGGAAATGTGCTTCCCAATCAATAGCTTTCTTCGTATTTTGCAAAAAGAGTTTTAAAAGCCATCATAATAATGACAATTACTACTGATATTCAAGAGTTATGTATCCAGCGAAGGTGCGGGCAACGCGGCCATAGCTTGCATTTCACAGCAATTCAGGTTACAATTTATAAAGAAGGTTAGTCAAAATTACCGCGATACTCCGATAATGCGCAAGGACAATCCACGGCCTTTGGTTCGCAGTTATTGGCTAGGTTTTGAGAATCAATTTCTAATCGACTTCTAATGAGTCCTTTTCTCAAAATATAAGATACAAGCCTTATATCTTGGCTAATAAGTGGTATCTCTTCTATTAACCGAAATCCTGCAAATATTTATAATGCGTAAACAGAGTCATTGTAAAGAACATTTAAAACGTAGAGAAAAAATAAAAAGCTTTGATTTAGGCTTTCATTCTTCATTAAAAACTAACATTTTCATTTAGAAATTATTAGCAATTGAAATTCCACATTTTTATTTTTGTTATCTTTTTTTTTTTAAGCGTTATGGTAAGAACCCGTATTAGTGTTGCCTAAACTTACGATTATTAACAAATAATACACCAAACCGAGTAATTTTTGAAATAAATCGTCTTATTAGTACTTCTTGTAATAGCCTTTCGTTATTTTTAAGGTTAGAACCTTTTGTTTACATCGAAAATGACAAAAAGGGCACACTAATAGTGTCCATTACCCTAGTTAAGATTTAAGAATTGTTAAAAACAAGTTACAAATATATGTGTTGAGTCATTTGCGGTAAAAAAAAACACTTTTGAAATGCCTGTACCTACATATGTGAGTCTCCGCGCCAAGATTTCAGCATCGATTCAATAATTTTAATGAAAAAAACTCATTTTTTTTCTCAATTTTGGTCAAACATCTATTTTCCATTTTCGTAGATGCGTTTTTATTTTATGTTCATTTTTCAGTTGTGGTAATATATTTTTTGCGCTTAAAGTATACCTATTAGAGATAGTATAAAATTACTTATTTTTTCCAGTTTTAAATTTTAAATTATCTTTGTTCTTTTATTACATACTAAACGTATACTCTCTAAATGTAAAACAACATCTACTATTTTAGTAGTATTTTATTGTATATTAACTTTTTAAAATAACAAAATTGAACTATTTAAAAAAAGTTAATACATACTTATAAAATATTTCGAAAGTGCAACACTTCTAACCATCAGAGAGCATATATTGTTTTAAATTATATTTTGGTAATGAAACATTTAGAAAACAGTCATGCTAGTGTGTAATTATAAGAACTATATAAATATTATACATTGAAATTATGTGTTTTGTATTTATGAATATAAATTAAATTTTTTTTAGCTTTTATATAATTAGTTTTTTTTTAATGAATTGAAACAGATTTCTACAGTATTTTTTTTTTCGAAAAATTCTTTCTTTTTCACCATTACACAGTCTTCTCAAAAGAAAAACCGCAGCCAATATATTGGCACGTAGCTTCCTTCAAATGAATTTATCACTCCTATATCTAAGTTCAAATATAAAATATGTTTATTCATTCAATAAAAAAGAAAGGCAAATAACCAACAAGCGTCATTTCCATTTTCTAGTATACATATAAGTTTTAACCTTCAATATCTCTGAAATTCATAAACAAATTCTTTTACGCTAAGTTAAAACAATTTTTCTCTAGTTATCATGCCGCAAAGAAAATGACTTAGTAAAATAGGAATGTTATGAACCAATCATTTTGCCCACAGAACTTGACCGAAAGGTATCCAAAATCTACCTATACAAAGAATTTTGATGAGATTAAGACAATTTTACTCCCGTTATCGTTGGACATATAAAACTCATTTTTTTCATTTTTCAGATTTTATGTTTTTGTTAATAACAAAAGAACCTTACGAATATTATGTTAAATCTAAGGCATTCTTATGTCCGTTGATCTAAAAAAATAAATAAATTTAAAAATTAATAATTTTCAATCTTCATAAATGAATTTAATTATAATTATGCCATAAATTGTTGCAAAAATAATAAATTTTGTTATTAAAAATTAATTAAAGGAATCAGCAAATTAAGTTTGAGGAAGCCACGAACCAATGAATGGACAGTGGTATTTTTTTTTTCAATCACAATTTGAAAAAGGAATAAAACGTAGATGTTAATTATTCTTATTTTAAAAAAATGATGGATTTGCTATGTTATATCAATTTATTCGTGATTTGGTTGGTAAGAGGTAATAGGTTGCTAATAGGTTAAAAAAACAAAAGTAATGCGAAGTTTAATAAAATTACGGGGCGCGAATTAAGCGCGCTTAGAGATGGCTAGTGTAATTAAAAACCGATATAAGGACTGAATAACGTGCCAATGAATTGGCAGCGGTTTTTAGACTCTCCTTATGATGCTTCTCAATAGATCAGAAGTTTTAACGAACAAAGTTTAGGCTAAGGCCTTTTGTGGCCAATACTTTACTGATTGATATGGTTGTTTTTATTACGCTAATGTTTGCAGAGTTATGGCTAATAGAAGGCTGAAGTTATGGCTGAAGAAAGGGGCCAGAATGAAGGGGTAGCTAGTATAGTGTTAGGTAACATAAATATCGATTTTCAAAGCTTCGCTGCTCGTCAGTAGCGAAGTAGGCTCGTCAGTAGCGAGATGGTAGATAGATTGAATTTTAAAACGTAAGATTCCCTCCTTGATTCGTGAAGAGTCGGCAGTGTGCATTGAGTAAAGTAGAGACGAAGAAAGCGCTGCTTGGGCGTTCCTCCTCGGGCAAGCAGTCTGCGAGTTATTTCGGTGCGCGGCGCCACAGGAAGTTTAGATTGCGCGCATTCATGCTCAGGCAGTTGAGTAAAAAGGGAGGAAAGGCAAGGAGGCGAGAGGGAGCTGGAGGCTAGAAAAAGCCCGCTGTTCTTCCATCCCGCGGCGGCTGTGAGCCGACTGCGACTTGGCCAACAGCTCTTTGCCTCGTCTACTTTTAGAGATCTGGAGATCCGTATTAAGGCTGGAAGAGTGAAAAAATCCTGCTGCTCGCGGGCGCGATTTACACTCGAGCGCCTCCTCGTACGCGCGGCCGAGTGCAGGCTGGAAAGCCGTGCGCGGGCCGTTAAAAGTGTCGAGAAAATTGCTGGAAAGCCGCTAAAAGTCGGGCTTTTTTATAGCTGGCGGGCCAGCGGGCCGGAGTGCTGGACAGGAGAAACATTTTCATCGGATAAGCCGGGGAACAATGGCCGAGTCGGCCGGAAAGGAAATAAAAGTGAAGCGCAATTACTGCCGATACTGCCGGGGAGTCGAAACGAGAGCGCGAGAGGGCATTTCCAAAGCCATAATCGGAAATGGACATCCGTCACGCTCATCAGGCGAGGCGTTTACGATAAACGGAAATGAAGGGACGCTCTCGGCCGATTTGAAATTCCGGAAACTCGCCAAAAGTTGGCCAAGACTAGTGAATCGGAAGATAACGACGAGCCTCGGAGCTCGGAGCGAGCCAAGAAAGGGATGGAGAGAATGCGCGAGAGGCGTGCCCGTCAGCTGGTAATAGCCGGTAAGCGGCGTCATTACGAGCTCTCGCGGCCTGCGGAAAAAAGGAAGGCTGACGTCACGCCAGCCACTCCCGTGAAATGCAGAGAGGAGGCAATTGGCAAGGCTCCGCAAGGAACGCGCGAGCTGCTGCTACTTATTGTTCGCGAGCCTGCCGATTCCACCCCCGTCCTCTCGACATTCTTATCGCGGCTGCGCGATCCTTGATCCACACTCGCTTTGCCTTTTAATGCCTTGCGCCCATAAGCTTGCCTTTTCCAGCTTCCCCCGTGCCTTTTCCATGCTCAGGCTCTCGGCCTGCACGTACCTCCAGGAGCCGAGAATGCCAATCTCTTTTCACGGGGCGAGCAAGATTGGTTACTCATTTTTCTTTCTTCCCATCCCTTTGATAAGCAGGCGTGCTTCGAGCGTGCTTCGAGCGTGCTTCGAGCGTTCTTCTCGGTAGCAATGACTTTCAGATGACTGGCCAGTCAAAGAAAGCCACGGGCTGCGGCTGCCTTATTTGCTTGTGTCCCGGACAATAATCGCAGTTGCAAGTAGCCAGGAATAATTTCAAAGCCGCTTACAGCGCCCGGCAATTAAAACTTTGGTAATTGCCGTGGCAAATTGCGTAATTACCGCGACGCACGCTCTCGGCGTATCACGACCGCGACGGTATTTACTCGCTCGTCTCTCTCTCTCTCCCTCTCTCTCGTTTCGCGGGCCGTTTGCGCGCGCACTAGTTTCTTTTAATTCCAAAGACTCGTATGCTCGCAGCTTTTTAACCTTTTTTCCTTACTTATTTGCTTCCTGTACTTTCTTTAGTTTTCATTTCGCCATTTTTTCACCGCGAAAGCTGCTTTATTTTCCTAATTATGCTTGACGCGCTACCGGCGGTCCGCGCCAGCGCAATGCTTTATTTTTATTTCTCATCCTTTCGAAAGAGGGGCCTTTTAATCAAGTTTCGAGTCTAGCTCGCGACTGCCTTCGTAATTTGTATCGATGCATATTTGTGCCTCCGCATTCGAGTCTTGGCGAGTATAGGGCGGAAGCAAGCTGGAGCGAATGGGCGCGCAAGAGGCAGAGCGAGAGAGGCTCGTTTATGCTGAAGCGAAAGCAGACGGCAGCCGCTGCTTGCAGGTCGTCTCACTCTCCTTCTCGCTCGCTGCTCGCTCCGGCGGTGATAGATAACCGAGCCGCGACAACGATACCGTTGTTATCGCGCGGCTCTTTCCCTCTGCTTTCAGTAGCATATCGATATCCTATCTTTCATTACTTTTTCATCTCTGTTTATTTTGTAGGCGCATTTTGGAAATTACCAACTCACATGCTACCTGACAGCACCGGGGAAGAAATGAATAATGCGCGCGGTAAAAAGGCTGCAATGATTATGGGGAAAATTGGCCAGCACAGTCGCCATGGAGATTTTTCCCTCCTACTCTCGCTGGCTCGGCTTCTCGAGGAATATAAGCTGCCTGCGCGAGAGCGGAGATGGCGAGAAAAATGAATATGTGCCGCAGGGGCGATTCCTCATGGGGGCGAAAATAAGGGTGGCTGTGGTGCGCTCGCCGGACCAATCGCAGCATTCGCAGCAGCCAGCGGCTGGATTCGTCGGCTGGCGCCGTCAAGCGGAAATCTGGCGCGATCCTGTGATTGGTCGCTCGCGCTCGCCTTCTCGCAGACCACATCTCTCTCTCTCTCTCCCCCATTCCTTCTCTCCGACACCCCTATACTCTCAGGGAGTTGAGTGCGTGCGTAGATTTCTTCGGGCTGATAGACCGATGGTCAACCCCCGTCCTATCGGCCTACGTTGCAACACTTTGTTTGGCTATGGTTTGGAGAAATGCACTCGCACATATATTAACATGACTGGGGCAATTCGACGGAATCAACAGCGAGCTCCTTTTTTCTTCTTCTCCTTCTCCGCCTGTCTCCAGTGAGGCTCTGGCAGTTTCGATCCTCCCCGAGCGTTTGCATAGCCGTCTCCTTGTTTGGCACGGCCATCTGTATCCGGCTGTGCCACACTCTTTGTAAATCATGAGTGCTCGGCAATTCTGGGCCCTCTTCTTTCAAAGTCGCTGCACTTAAGGTTGTAATGCAGGCTATAAGATTCCTACCAAAAGTTTGTCAACTCGATAACCCGCAATAATTCATTGTACATGATAATCGGCCAAATTCAATCCTTGTGGGTGATACAGGAATATAATAAGCTTTGAAAATTGAAAATCGAATAAAAATTGACAAAGTTCTGCTATTTCTTATAATTACAAAAGCCGAGTCATTGAGTAAATTTTTAATACTGCCAACGACAAAACGATAACATTCCTATCGTACTTTGTAATCGATAGCGAGCATTGAAAATTGTCTATTTATCCTACAAAATTTGTTATTGCTGTTTTAATATTAGTCACTTAACTTTTGGCAGGCACTGCACGAGAAATAAACTCATGCAATAACATATTATTTCGGATAAATAGTGATTTTCAATGCTCGCGATCGATTGCGAATCACGATAGGATCCACTTTAGTTTCCGAAATAGTAAAATTTAGTAAACTGGATTCTAAAATTTAATACATTTCGAGTATGTCCCCGGTTTCCTATACTGTTTACCAAATTTTAGTCGTTGAAGCAGTAATTTTTAATGGAAACTTCTTTTCCGTGTGAGGAAATCCATGGAACCTTCAACTGTTTTAATACTTTTCTTTAACGTAATTTATTGCTGCTATTACCGGAGTGTGCGTATCACATAAATGTGATTTTCCACTTCTTCGGAAAAGTGGACTTTTTTCGGCAGTTTTTTACATCCCCAGAAATGAGCATGCGTGGCTCACTAAATATGGGTACCGAACTGGTTTCCTACGTAAAAATTGAAGATCCACCTTGTCTTGTTTACGTGCTACGAACGCTCCACTAATTACATCAATAAATTACGTTAAAAGAAAAGTATCAAAACAGTTAAAAGTTCCGTGGATTTCCTCATATTTACATCGCCTTTCCATAATTTCTCTTGAATCCAAAGCAAGGAATGGTGATACATCACTGTAAACAAAAAAGCGCTGAATAAAAGCAATCTTTTAGCTAGGTATAACAATGAAAATGATTTATTCTATTCTAATGCATGCAAAACATTGCACAAAGTGAATAAATTCGAATAATGTCAGAATTTAACCTTAGTTGATAGAAGCCTTTTTGTCAAACCTCCTCTATGCTCAATTCATATCAAAAATCGAAAAAAAATAATATCGCATTTATTGGGCTTCGTTTCCAGCAATATTCATATACCCTCAGCCTTTTACAACGTATATAGACGTAAAATTCAGGCAGTTAACGAAAAAATACCTCGCTCTTCCGTTTAAAAGGCAAAAGCCAGGAAAACATTTAACGCTTGCCTACCATTCAATCGAAGCCCTCCTGTATTCGTTCATTCTATGTCCTTCTCGACGGCAGTCAAAAGCATCCCACGCGTACGAAACGTTTCCATTGAAAGCTTACTCTCCCTCTCTGCCGTTCTTATTCAACGTCTATTATGTGGAAAAAGTCTAAGAATTGGCATGACGTCGACGCAGTAGTTACATTATACTTTGCACAGGCAACCACGCTTAAATTTCTTGTGCTGGTCGATGTCACCCTCTAGAGGGTCAAATTCTTTCGTATACACCTCACTGACACGTGCGTCCTTATATATCAGCGTATTTTTGTACGAACAAGCTATTAGATTAGATTAATAAAAGATTCTTTTTGATAATAGAAAAGTACTTTCATTTTTTCTAATAATCACTTAATTTCTTTTTTGAAAATGATTTTTTGAAAAAAAAAAAGTTGATAGCTATATTTCGTCATAAGTTATTGATGAAAACGTAATTTTTTGTAAATAGGTTATATTTC
>UXGD01002984.1:0-22598 GCA_900474315.1 Torymus auratus | reverse complement strand
TGTCATCTTTATTAGCTTGCCATTGGTTAATCATCAGTGACTACTTTTCGTCCATTTTTCCCATGTTAAATTCCCATCAGAAATATGGATTTTGTTCTAAAAAGGTGTCTCCACCTAATTCTTGATGGAACACGAGCGTTTTCGTACATGTTATGACCTATCAAATGAGATCAACCTTATCGCGAAGGTGTGCCTTCAAAAAAAATTCTTAACATTTTTAACTGGAGATAAGTGCTCCTTTTTTCAGATTTCCTCATATCCGTTTAGTGCGCGATTCTTTCCACTAGCGAGTGATGACATTTTTGGGCTTGTTTGCACAAAATTTGTACGGCACCGATAGAGTTTTCCTGTTTTCATTAGAAACTAGAGAACACGCAGATGCCTTAGATTTGGATTTTTCTACATAGCTGTTTGGCTTGAATTTCCTCGAGAGCTTTGTAGCGTGTTTTTCTTAATCCGAGAATATTAAAAATAAATATCGGTTGTGGAAAAATGCATATTGATTCTTTTGGTATTGATTGTTTGTTTGCTTGGCGAATAACGCGTGGGTGGTCTAAAAACTCAGCGCGTGCAGTCATTTATTTGAACGGGTCGGATGTTACATTATTTATCTTGTATTTGCTGACGTTCGCATCGTAAACGCTATAAACATCATTGCCAGCTGGAAGATATGTATTTATTACGATTATTTCGGTTTTTCCAAAATTGAATGATAAAAAACGACCAATCATCGTAACCAGTGCAAAATACACGAATATTAATGATTTTTAAATACAATGTATTAAATGCTTTAAACTATTTTCTACATTCAGTAGGAATAATTATTCGGAAAACATTTCACCTATTCAAAGTAGTAAAACTTGTTGAAGCTTTAAATAACGATTATACTTCCAACATTTATGTAAAATAAAAATATAATAGTTTTTCGAATGTAGGGAAAAGTGTTAAGTATTTAACACGTCGCCGTATTTGAAAACGTCATTAACCTATTCTGGGATTTCAACTCAAGATTACCACCAAGACTTTTCTGTAAGGCTAACGGTGGACAACCCCTGTTTCTTTTTCCAACCTCTAAAATTCTAAATATGAGGCCCTTCCGAGAAGCGATTATGCCTAATAAAAGGATATCCAAAAATACATATGTCTAATGACATATTTAATAATTTAAGATAATAATTATTAATAATTTATATTTTAACAGCGTCAAAACAACTTCAAGCTAAAGATTTTTGCATATTCAAATATTCACTATTTCTAGACATACACAGCATAGTTTTATATATTATCTATGCAGCTATTCAAAACGTGACAAACACAAATCTATAAGATTCCAAAGTGCGGGCCTTTCTGACTTGACATTTATCACGTTAAACTTATTAATAAAAAAATTGATTAATGATTACAAAATGGTTTTTACTTATTCTCAGAATACTGTAAATTTACATATCTACGATTTGAATTTTCATTTACATAAGTAAATAATAATGAATTGAGGATTTTTTGTTTTACATCTGATAATGAGAATATAATTTAGCATAATTTATAGATATTAGTTATTTCTTAGCAGTTTTGTAATGTATATTAATTAAAATTCTCCGAATGTAAAATGAAAAAGACACTAATGACATCGAAAAATTATTTGTTAGTAGCCAGGAACTCTGATTAGATGATCAATCAAGATGTACTGAAAATGTGTTAGTTTTGCGCAACAATGCTGGGATATTAAAAATTAATCTAATGCTATGAGTGAGCTAATACTATGAATGCAGCTGCGATTTTCAAAGTCAACTAGTAATAAAATGTAATTATCCGTCTTAACAATAAGGCAATCGTGCCGAACGCAAAAATTTTCCACTCCACCGTGTAATTAGCGCCCGTATGCACTAGCTACTCATCATTGGCAAATAACAGCGACAGATAATTCGTGGTGTGTCAACACGCATAGTAGTTTATAAAAACAGGCAGATATACTCGCGAGAGCTGATACAGTCGAGACAGAGCGATGACCTGGTCGCAGGGTAACAACGGGGCGATCTGCGCCCCAGGCGCTTGCAGTGCGTCGATGCTGACTTTTTTGGCGTTCCTCACCCAATACCTAGGCTTCTCATACGATGAGAAGTTTGCCACGTTACCCAAGGCGGATGAGATTGACGAGTTCGATTTCATAGTTGTGGGAGCTGGTAGCGCGGGCTGCGTGGTGGCTAATCGATTGAGCGAGGTTGCCGACTGGAAGGTAAGTCCAACTGTTTAATAGTAGCGAAGTTAATTTAAAAAAGCCAAAATTTATTTGCGTGAATTGCTAGGTTTTGCTGCTGGAAGGAGGCGATGAAGAGCCACTGATAGCTGATGTTCCGGGGTTGATAACTTTGATGAAGGGAACCGATCTAGATTATAATTATGTTACTCAGCCTGAACCTAATGCCTGTGGTTCGCAAGCATGCGTTTGGACACGTGGCAAAGTCATGGGTGGCTCCAGCTCGCTGTACAGTATGCACTTCGTACGAGGTAACAGCTGGGACTATGACAACTGGGCGAAGCTTGGTAATCCCGGCTGGACCTGGAAGGAAGTCTTGCCCTACTTCAAAAAGTCAGAGGACTTTAAAGTTAAAGAAGTGAGTGCTTTTTAAGACAATTAAAAAAAAATTACCAAGATTTATGCAAATCTTTATCTTACGAACTTTTCTTTTTAGGTCTTGGAGAAGTATCCCCATTTCCACAATACGGGAGGCTTCCAGACTATCGAAGGTGCTGAGTATTATGACGAGAACGCTAAAGTCATCATGAATGGATGGAAAGAAGTCGGTCTCCGCGAAGTCGACTATAACTCTGGAGATAATTTGGGAACCTCTAGAATGCAATATGCCACGGTCAGAGGAGCTAGACAGAGTTCGAACGGCGCATTTATTCGGCCGATTCGCGCTAAGAGGCCGAACCTCTTCGTGCGACCGAACTCATGGGCTACGAAAGTCATAATCGATCCAACCACTAAAACAGCCACCGGTGTCGAGTACAGATCAGCAAATTCGAATACCGTTAAGAAAGTCTACGCGAAAAAGGAAGTGATTCTGTCAGCTGGCAGTATAGATACGCCGAAACTGCTCATGTTGTCCGGAGTTGGCCCAAGCGATAATTTGAAAGAGTCAGGAATCGAGGTTTTGAAAGATTTGCCAGTAGGTAAGAATCTTCACAACCACTTTTCGATAACTCCAATTTCCGTGACCACGACAAATAAAACCGCTCCGTTCACCCTCGAGACACTTCGCCAAGATCTTGTCTACTGGCTAAGCAATCATTATGGTCCTATGTCTGTCAACGTATTCATGGACAACATAGCCTTTCTAAATACCTCTTTCGAAAAAGAGCCCAATTTACCCGACATTCAAGTCGGCTACATCAAGTACAAATTTGACGACGAGACCAAGTCTCTCCGCTTTCTGTTGCCCTACTATGATGGTTTCTTGCTCACGACCTTGTTTTTGGCACCCAAGAGCCGAGGCGAGTTAAAACTCGACAGCTCCGATCCGATCAATAAACAGCCCCTTATCTTCCCCAACTACCATTCCCACCCTGACGACATAAAAGCAGTCGCCGAAGGTGCACGCCTCACCAAGCGCCTCGTGGATACTCAAGCGTTCAAGGAAGCTGGGTTCGTGGCATCCAGGGCGGCAGCGCCACACTGTGACCACCTCGAGTACGAGACTTTTGAGTACTATGAGTGCCTCGCGAAGAAACACACGGGAGTCATTTATCATCCGGTGGGTACCTGCAAGATGGGTCCGAAGGAGGATCCTGGTGCAGTTGTTGATGCTAAACTTAAGGTTTACGGAATCAAGAACCTTAGGGTCATTGACGCCTCGATCATGCCGGTGCTCACAAGGGGCAACACGCATGCACCAACTGTCATGATCGGTGAAAAGGGTAGTGATATGGTGAAAGAAGATCATTTGAAATAAAGAAAAAAGAGAGTTTAGATGTATTAGGAAATTTTGTAGTTAATTTTATCTCTGGAGAAATTATGTAACATGACAATGTACTATGGTTTAAATCGTTAAGAATTTGTTTATATCGATTGTTGTTAATAAAATTCTTTATTTACGTTTTAAAAATGTATTTCGGAACCTCTAAAGTTTTTGACATCTAGTCAATATCATGTACTATAAATAACTTATGTAATTAAACATATACTTCAATTTATTCTTTTCTTTTATATAATTTATTAAAATATCAGACGTAATTTTTATAAATAATTTTTTTCAATCGATTTTCGTACAACCAAAATATGATGAATAATTATAAAATCGTTCCTTATATAACAGCACTTGAATCGTGAAAATATTTTATTATCTTATCATTGCATTTTCATCGCCTTTTTGTTTGCCTTTATGTTTTGAAATTATATTATTTAAAACTCGTCGCAGTAGATAAGTTTTTTCTTAGTTTTTGATTTCATCATCAATCAGAATAAAAAATTCTTTTTATTAAATTAATTACAGAAATATACAAATCGAAAAAATTATTTGGATGAATAATTTTATCAAGTTTCAATGACACTAGCAATCATAAAATATAAAAAATCAATATAAAATCAATATAAAATTTAATAACTTTATAAAATCAATAGATTTTATATAGATGTAATAGTTTTATTGCAGCGTTTTATTAACGTTGATTTAATTCATTTTAATTAATTTTAATAATAAAATGTTTTTCAATCATTAGCCTCTATGTCATTGACAATCTAATATATATGAGTTTATTTGATTGATAATGCACCTTATGGTAGATGTAAATGTAATGTGTGGATTTTGTTTCTAATGGTCAATTTTTTACCAGGGTTTCAGGGTTTCTTTAAATAAATGAAAACAACATTTATTTTTGAAACACGACGTTTCGGACACTTTTTCCGTGTCCCTCTTCAGATACTGTATTGAACAATAAACAATAAAAATAAAATACAATTTCTTTTTACAAAATAAATACAATGAAGTCTAAACAATTCAGTAGATAGAGAGAAGCACATTTACATTTCGATTCTTCAGTCAAGTAGTAATACTAGCGGGAGACCGTTCGCTTCATCAACGGTTTTTAATTGTGAACTTTAGTCTTTATATTCTTATCTGCTGCGAGTGTGTGTGTGTGTGTGCCACAAGCATCTTGTTGAAACTCAAGCGTTCAAAAATGCCGGATTCGGGGCATCCAGAGCGGCAGCGCCGCATTACGACCACCTAGAATACGAGACTTTTGGGTATTACGGTACTACGAATGCCTTGCGAAGAAGTATACCGAATTCTTTATCATCCGGTGAGTACTTGCAAGATGGGTCCCAAGAATGGTTCTGGTGCTGTCGTCGATGCGAAACTGAGGGTTTACGGAATCAAGAATCTCAGAGTTATCGACGCGTCGATTATGCCGGTTCTGACGAGGTGCGCAACGAACGCGCCGACTGTCATGATCGGCGAAAAGGGTAGTGATATGATTAAAGAAGATCATTCGAAATAAAGAAAAAAGAGAGTTTAGATGTATTAGGAAAATTGTTTAGTAGTTATGTGTCTCTCTAGAAATTGTATAATAGAACAATGTACTATGTTTAAAATCGTTAAAAAATTTTGCTTTTTTATTTGACTTTGTTATGATTGTTGTTAATAAAATTATTTATTTGCCTTCTAAAAATATAGTTCTGCACTAAATATTGGTTGCATTTAATTTTATAGAATAATAAAATGTATTTAAAACTATATTATTAGGAAACATTTATTTATGTTGATTTTCAATTCTCCATACAGGCAACTTAATATACCATAAAATATTTTTCAATCATCTGAAATGCGTGAGGTTATGTAAATTTCACAAAAAATACTGAACTAATCTTTCGGCGTTCATGACTTCATTCATCGTGCGTCCCCAGCGATACTTCTGCTATAAAATAATTTTCTCTCTGCCTATTGAATGCAGTTTTGCATGTGAACAATAGCTGTTGTCCATGTTGATCCATCATGCCGGTGATTACCAGGGGTAGTACCAATGCACCAATTATCATGATCACGAAGAAGGGTAGCGATATAATCAAGCACGATAGGCTGGCGACATTGAATTCTGTGTTAATATGAATTGAAGAATCCGATCTGTTTGGTTTGAATAACGAATATGTAGGGATATGAATAATTTTTTATATGCTTTTATATAAAAAAAAACTAGCAGCTCGCTAATTTCCCGGTACCGTTGTAATTTCGTTTCACTTCGCCAGCTTTCAACATAAAAATTGACTAAAGAAATAAACTTTATTTCCAACGTTTTCAACTTCCATTTATTTATTCCCAGCTATCTAGATCTCTCCTCTCGCAAAATACTGGGCCTCTATTTCTCGATAACGGCCCGGCTTCTTTATGCTTCGCTCGCCAGTCAATATCTTCCTTGCTCGCATGTGCGTGTAACCATACGCCTAGTATACGCGAACACGTGGCCGATTTTATAGGCGCGGGTAAAATTGATGGGCTTCTTTCTCACTCGACGATTGAGATAATAAACTCCCCCCATAGATTTATAGTCATTTGGTAAAGTAAAATCTGTCGAAAAAAGCCTTGGCGGTGAGCAATGAGAAAAGAGCAGCGCACGACTAATCTCCCTCCTCTTTCTCTTGGCGGCGGGGAATGGAAAGCAAAAAGGCTCTCGCGCGACCCGAAACAAGTGGAATAAGACACAGAGCGCTACTACTTTCTTCCCGCTCTCTCTCTCTGTCTCTCTCTCGAGTCCTCCCGGGAAGGCTTCTTACCTCGAGAGAAGAAGACGACGACGTCGTCGTCGTCGTCGGGGGGCCAAAAAGAACGAGAGTGGCAGATTACGCTTCCCCGGCCTTTGGAGGATCATCAAATTAGCGGGAGAGTGTGTCTTTGAGGGCGCGCTGTCTTCCCTCTCTCTCCCCCGTGCGCTTCTGCGAAATTACGCTTGCGCGAGCCTTTTGCGAGTCTCTCTCTCTCTCTCTCTCGGTGAGCTTCGCGTGTGTAGAGGCTCTTGTCTTGTGCGCGCCCGCGTGTGCTGAGGGAGAGAGAGAGAGAGGCATTTTTTGCCGCCCTGGGTTGTATAATGAAGATGATAATATGTTCGCCCTGGATGATGGGCGATGCTGGGTCGAGGAGCGCGCATTTTTGTAGAGGGAGATTTTATATAGTTAAATACTTGTATTTCGTCGAAAGGCTGGAGTTCATATAGCTTTTTGTTGTGATAACGAAGACTAAGAGTGTAGATTTGACCGTGTAAAGGGGTGCTCTATTTGCACAAGTTCTGCGTAATTAGCGACAATGGCTTATTTTTCGAATTTGATTGACGTTTACAACTATTTTGATAAAAAAAAAAGAAATTTTATAGAATTTTACAAATCAAACATATTCTTTTATGTATTATTAAAAAATTCGACGTTATTAATAATAAATTTGTACTTTATGATAAAATAAACGCAATTATCGATTGTCCGATTAAAACACTACTGATGTCCCTTAAAGTTTGAGGTTATTATTATGGCACAGCACTTACGAATAAACTGTTTAAAATTGTTGAATAGATAGCTCTGGTATTTTAGAACGTTTCCTTAAAGAAAAGAAAAACCATGACATAGAAAATTTTTTCCTCCAGTCCATCAACCTCGGTCATCTCTTGGCCAGCACTCTGCCGAAACAACAGCAACTCGAGCAAACTTCGACAGCTAGCCGGGTCGTCTAATCAATCGCTTGCTCGCGCTCCTCGATCTCCCCGAAACTATCCAGCCACACCAGCACCGCCACTGTGCCGACAATGGTCGAGCGAGTCTAACGCGCGTTTCCACTATTTTCGCGGCGTCGGCGTGGCAACTCAGCCGAGTGTATAATGGGCTTGATTGCCGGCTTCTAATCTCGAGGCCCGGGCTTCTGACCCGAATGAGAGCGCGCGCGGGAAGCTGGACATGCGGGTGATGCTGAGGTGGGTAGGTTGGTGACTGCAATCGATGTGAGAGGCCGTGGGGGAGATTGGGTGCTGGATGGGGTTGATGGATGAAAATGGTGGAAAAGGCTAGAGAGTTTGCGACTCGTTCATAGACATGCATGTACTGAATATTTAAGAAAGAAATACGTGTCCAATTATATTATTTTAATGACTGATGGCGGGACTTATTGCACCAACTATACCTATATGAATTTTAGTAGTGTATATTTAATTTTTCGAAATAATGAAATTTCACTATTTCGTATAGAGCACGACTTTTCATTCTGAAATACGTATAGTGACTGTTTCACTGTTTTAAATTCAGAGAGTAAAAATATAATGTAGAATGTTTTAGTCGATGCATAAAATTATTTCATGCCATAATTAAAAGAAAATAATGATAGAATTCTCTTAGCAATTTGAATTTAATTATTATTTCTTCACAGGATGGAACATAATGCATCTATAGAAGAGAAAAGTTATCACAAATTTAACTGCAGTACATATTTAAACTAAATGGGACTATTTGATACTTAGTAATGAGAAAGAATTATTAGAAAAATCACAATACTTCGAAACAGGTAATCAAACAATCCTCAAAGCCCGTGTCGAGACAAAAAAGCTCAGTCTACAAAACACAACAGCAGCAGAGGTAGTAGTAGTAGCGGTAGCATATACCGCCATCTCCTAAAGATCAAACAGCCCTCGCACTCGCCAGACACGAGAACACGAAAACAGCCTCTTACTCTCTTACACTGGGGGGAGAAGCGCACGCGCGCTCGCGCCTGGAATCGGAGGGGAATATGAAATACGAAATCGCGCGATCATTACGCTAATGCAAGACGGAGACATTAAAGGCAATGAAAGAAAAGCCCGGGCCGCGAGTGTATAGTTGTATATAGATAAGCGGCGTGCACAGCTGGTCCCCGGCCGCCACCCTGGGGGGGACGACGGCGAGCAGTTACATTGTCGGTAATAGTCGCTGGCACGACACCAGCCAGCCGGCACAGCCGCTGTAGTACGCGGGAAAAATAAAATTCAGATTAAGGTCCGCTTTCTCTCTCTCTCACTCTGTTGGTGTATGCGCGCGTGATTGCAGGCGCGACGGGGAGACAGGTTTTTTCTATCGGTTTCTATATTTTACGAGGGCGCGCGATGTCGCTTTTTTTAGAGTATAGAGAATGGAGAGAGAGAGAGAGATGGTTAATCTTATCGAAAAGTTTTGGCTTTTTGTCGAATGCGCGCGCTTGTTGGGAGGGAGAATTTTACGTTCGATGTTCTGGAAAAGAATAGTGTTCTATAGGTTGGCTATTTTTCTAAAGCGAATATAGTTTTTGTACAATATGGGGAAAAATAACTTTGAAAGAATATAGTTTACAATATTGCAAGTATTTTTCTCTCATTGGTTGTTGTTATAGAATAGAAAACTTGTGTATTGTTCATTTGCTTTACAAACAATTCGGGTGCCACAATGCTCTTTGATAACGAAACGAAATATACACAGGAAACAAAAAATATATTCAATTTCTCAAAAATATACGCAAAACCCTCCGACGAATAAACATCAATATACTACAATCAAATCACAGAAACTCCCCAAACATTAAATTTTCAAAAACCCCGTCCACTCAGCCCCTCATCCAAGACGCCCATCTATCTCCCTCCCATCGATACTCTTTCTCACACACAGAGCGTACGGACACACACGTGTATACACACGGACGGCCGGTGACAGACGCGCGTCGCGATATTTATCGGTAGAGAGCGAAGCGTAGGCGCGTGCCAAGTCAGTTATCCCGGCGTCAACGGCGCTCGCTCGTGTTTTATTGCCGCCATTCGTCTTTGCGCTCGCTCGCGCCTCGCCAAATTCTTCTTCCGGCTTGCGCTCGGGATTCGTGTTTTCGGATTGTACAGGATGTGTTGTCGTGTGCCGCTGCAGGCGGTGCTATAGCGGTGCGGAGGGGGCTTATCTTCGGGATCGAGCGGTGCCTCGGTGATTCGTCGTCGTCGTCGTCGTTCTGTTTCGTTGTGGGAATGGAATGATCGCGGGGGGAAAAGGACGTTTAGCTCGAGGTAAGGAAGTGATCGATGAAACCTGCGGGAGCGAACGAGTGGAGGGCAGCTCGCTGATGTAAATTAGGGAGGGAATCTGGGAAATTTCTGGATATCCGAGATCAACTGTTTGATTAAGAGGGTATCAAGAATAACGTCTTGATATATATAATGAGATGAAGATTCGCAAGCTCAATTTTTGATAAACTACGCAGAGAAAGTATTAATCGCGAAAATCGAGAAAGAATCGTACAGTTGCATATACATTTTTCCTTTTTATAACTGTTTCACTTCCGCTTTCTATCTCTACTTTCTTATTTTCTTAACTGCACCGCCGCTGTTTCTTTACCTTTCCTCTGTATGCGCTCTCCTACCTCTCTCTCTCTTTCTCCCTCTTCGCTTTTCTTCAATGGAGAGAGAGAGAGAGAGAGTTGCTCGTTCGCTCGCCCGCCTTTGTATAATCAAAACTCTCTCGAACAAATTTTCATATTGTTTGCGATTCAATTGGACGGGCAATTTTCCTGTCGTCTTTGAAAATATCTTTCCCCGGCTTTTAATCCCCCCCTCTCTCCCCATTGACTTTTGGCTTTTGTACGCGCGCACGAGGTTTTGTTTTTCGCTCGAAGTTTCCTCCTCTTCAATCTCTAATTGCTTTAACGATTCTCGAGGGGCTTGGAGTCGCTGCGTTGAAAAACGTGCATTTTTGTCTATATTGCCGCGCGGTTTTGCGTGGAACATTTTTGTCGAGGACTGATGGAGAGACGCGCGATTCGGTACTTCGTTTGCGACAGCGAGCAAATTGAATATTCTTCGTTTCAGAATTAAAAGTTGGATTTGCGTGAAGAGAAGTGGAATACCTCCGAGAGCCGCGCTTTATTCTGCATATGTAAATCACGCTTGTTAAAGAATATTCTGAGGGGATCACTTTTTTCATTAATTATAAATTATTCAAATTTGTGCACTTCTGTCAGCGTCAGAAATGTGAGAGAACAATTCTGAAAGCCCTTTCATTTCAGAATTATAAAATAATACCTACAATTCCATAAAGTACAACAAGTTATGAAATAATCGAATTCTACATGTAGTTTCAATCTGCGCATAAATTCCATAAGTATTCATAAAATCTAATCGTTTCTTAAAACCCTATGACGTCAACCAACACGATTCTTGTCAATTTCACATTACAACCCGCGTAATAGATAACAAACCTTCTGCAAGCTATCACATTTTCACATTCTCGAACCCTCTCACACCATCTTTCTCCACGCTATAACCCAAGCCAGAAAAAACCTCTCCCTCTCTCTTTCTCCCGCGCCTACTCTAGCTCGCGGAAGTTTTCCTCGCGCCAGATGTTCGGAGGCAAAATAGCCCGCGGCTGCTGCTGCTGCTGCTACGGAATGAAGTGCTCTCGGATTTCCTTGGAAGCGATCGCGCCGCACGTGTGCCGTGCGCTGAACACGTGCGCGCGGGTCTATTTTATGCCCGCGAATACGTTCGACAGGCGCGCGAGTGCGTCACGGGCTGCAAAACCGGGAGAGGCGGCTGTTACGGGAGTTCGAATCGGCCAAGTTTTGATGAGAAAAGAGAGAGAGAGGTGAGAAGAAGGGATTTTAGAAGAAAAGTGGCGGGAAGGATAGTGGGATTTTTTCGAAGGGTGTTGATTTGACTAGGTAAGATGGTGAGTGAATGGAGTCCTGTAGATTTTGCTATGCCAAATGTAAAATAAACGACAGGATTTGGCAATTAATGATTTCTAATTTCATGATAGTACAATATTTATATAAAGTTTTAGGAAATGAAAACAACTATGATGGAATAACTATTTCGATGAAACGAAATAGATGTATTATTTGGGTGTATGTAACTTACCATCCCAACATGACGAAATACACCGAACAATGCGCACAAACCATGTGGCAGTCTTCAAAACTTCCTCGCAAAAGTGCACACAAGCGCCCATCTTTGATTTCCGGTCCTACCACACCATTCTCACATACACCTACATACACCTACACACGCAGACGCAGGTTTGCGCTGTTCTCCACCAACGGCGAGTAGTCGCAAGTGCGCAATTAATTTTCTCGCGGCCGGCGGCCCGCGGGGAATGCGAGTATAGCGCGCTCGGACGTAGGTACGTACGTACGTATACGTACGGGTAATTCGCCGCGGTACACCGCTCGCAAGCGCGCATTACCGCGAAAGCTTTTCTCTCGGCGAGTGGGAGAGAGAAAGAGAGAGTATTGTCGGTCAGTTGTTTTACGGTGTCGCGGAATTTTCGGGGGTGAGATGGATTGTTTTTTTTTCTTTTTGGAACGAAGGAAAGGAGGGAGAGGTGGGAATGTGGATGTGGGAGAGAGGAGGCTGTGATTGTGGAATTGTATAAAGAAATGTGCGATTATTTTCACCATAGAATTGCGTTTGATAATTCAAGAAAAGGACGTTTTCGTTATTGCTAGTATTCCATAATTTGTAATTCGTAATGAAGAATTAAAAAATATTAGATATGCATTAATTTTTTTATAACGTACAAAATGTTTCTGCCTCTTGTTTGTACAAACGTCGAGATTATTGCTGAATGAAAATCTCAATTAACGCGTTCTTAAGTTGGACACGCGGCAATTAGACGCGTTTTACGCGGAGATAAATGCGGGTGCTTAGTCCGGTAAAGGGTTAATTTAGCTAACGCGTTAAGTATATATTAGGCGGATGCAAATGCAGGTCTCCGGTTTAAGAGATACCATTATTTATCCTCAATTACTGCTGCGCTCAAGATAAACATAATCGTGCAAACAGGTATGAAATAGGAGCTTTCAATAGAATCTGCTTTATTCAAACACGTTAAGAACAATTTAGGTTTATAATTGTTTACTCGTGTGAAATAATTTTTAGAAAATTCAATAATTATTATACGTTAAAAAAACTATAGGAGTTGCACAATACAAATTTTATCATTAATAAACGACCAAATCTGCACTCTCACTTTACCAACCAACTCCATAATTCAATTACTTCAGCTACTTTCAAAAAACTACTATCAGAAACTCTCTTAACAAAAACTTTCGCCCCTTCTTCCGGGACATTAAAATTCCTTTCCGCGAAATTTCAAGGCCGCGTGTCTCTCTCTCTCTTCCTCTCTTTCCTTTTCTCCAAATAGAATTAATATCTCCTCTCCTGCGCGCTCAACAGGGAGTCACGAAAACGCGCGGACGACACGCGATGATCGAGTCGCGCATGCGCGCTCTGTGCACGTGCGCTCTCTCGCGCGAGGTAAAACAATCGGCTGTTCGTGCCGTCTCGCTGAGGCTCTTATTTTATTTATTCTCTCGGTACGCTGCTATGTGTGTGTGTGTGTTTGCTCGGATTCGCCGCCTCGCGATTTCAATGATGGATGAGACGCGCGAGTGAGCCGTGCAGCTTTGGATTTTCGAAGTGATTTTTTGTTTTTTTCGTGGGTTGAGGTTCATGTCACGTGGAGTGATAAAGAATTTGAAATGTGGATGATTGAATGAAGTTTTATTAGAAAATAATGATTGATGGACATTTTTTTCTGAAAAATTCTCGTTTGAATCCCGAGCACTTCGTTTTGACAATTTTTGTTTAAACAACTATGAAAGCTTTTAAATAACTATTACTAATATTACCAATAATTGCTACATCTACAGTAGAACAATTTAGCCGTCAAAATATTTCTCGAGTCTCTAGATTGCGCGCTCTATTTGAGTTAAGTCTCTTTACTTAGCTCGAGGCTAATCTCAAGATAACTTGAATTTTGAAGGAGGGATATTTGCATTGAAAATATTTTCTCAAACTCAAACTGCCGAGGTATTTCGGCAAAATTGCGGAACTCGACTTCTGACTTCGTGGCCCTATCGTTTAAACGCAGGACGAGGTTTGTTAATTTAACAATTTTGCCCTCTTATAATACGTCAATATCCCTCTTTCTTAGTTGAGTGCTTGATAACGACTTCTTTTTTACGGCCTTGCTGCCGCAAAACTATTTTAATTAAAAATTCCACACCCCACCGTCTGCGTTGCGTCTTAGGTTATGCAAATGTGTTTATAATAAAGCGGTCCGTCGCATAAATATTCACGAGGAGGTAAACGTCGCCCTCGTAACGCTCAACGTCTTCGCGTATATTAAACAAACGAATTTCTTCGTGCCAAAATTTTTTTGTATATAATAAAAATAAACAACAAAAGCTACTTGACAATTTATTTCATCCAATGGACACACCCGTACAAACCGATCATCATGTCGCCAAATAATCCATAAAAGAGCATAGGATAATACATCTCCACCCGCAATGACAATTCGAATTAGCAATTTTGAATTTTAAACGATATATCGTCAGACAGGCAAATCTGAATTATACAATGCCTTAGCTCGCTACTGATTATCCATTATGCTTCATAAATAACTGAGCGGGGGAGAGAGAGAGAGAGAGAGCGGAAGGGGAGAGAGATGGGAGAGGGAGAAAGGGCCGGCAGCCGCGTCTCCAAAGCGAATAATTCACTTGTACTAAAAGCGGTGTAATAATTCAGACTCTTAATGCACTTTGATGTAATAAAAGAACAATATATCGTCGAGCGATTGGATTATTGAGCAGTGTGTTTTTACCTTCTTCTTCTCCCCCTTCTGTTACCGGTAAGCATGGTAAGCACAAAGAAGCGGCTCGACAAACTAATCGAATCAAGCCGAGCCATAGTTCCTACGTGCAAAAAAAAAACATTTTAACTGCTCAATCATTCGGAGTAAAACATCGAAACGTCTCAATTGGAATAACTCACTGTTGCTCAATTCCCCACAATTTCGAAATTTCATCGTGGTCCGCGCGCAAGGGTGGTAAAATCGATCCCCACGCTTACTACACGCTTCTGCGAAATCGCTCATAATCGCAACAGCGCCACCGAGATTGCCCCCGTCACTCCCCCTTCCCACCTACCTCCTCTCGTCCACCTGCCGCGCGCGTATATATTTCAACATCGGCTCACGGGGCGGGGAGGGCGAGCACCGGCCTATAATCCCGCGGGATTTGTCGTACACGTGTCCGCTGCCTTGTCCTCGGTGGCCGTCGCTCGATATAAATCCCGCCGCGAAAGACGAGCGAGTTGCGCGCGCCCGATGATTTCTGACCGTTCGATTTCGTGTTGCGAGGGGGACGAGAGGGAAAGAGAACGCGTGGGGAAGGTCGAAATTTCAATTTTGGACGCGGCGCGGGCGATTTATCGGACGAATTGCGATAAGAAGTCGGAGGGGAGCGAGGAATTTATGAGGCGGGCATGGATTTGGGTTAGCGAAGGGTTTTTAGGCTGGAGCGTGGAAGGACAGAGAGTAATATGACTTTAGGGATACATGAGTGTAAGAGAATCAGGGGAATGGTCGCTTTCTCGTGTACAATGTTAAAAATAAAAAAGTTTTTGGAACGTGATGATGGGTGAAAAGAAATTAGGGGAATGAATATGTATTTATGTAAAAGTGATGGGATAGACGGGTACAGTTGATAATGCTATTTAGAGGCACAAAAAGATAGAAATTTTAATAAAAATTATTACATTTCGTAGACGATACAGTTACAAAAACAATAGACGAGTCTATAGACGGTCAATATATTTCTTATTTCCATTTTTTTCCCGTTACCTACTAACCTTTTCAATATTTTGTTTAGAATATTGTTTCATTCGAAAAATCTCAATTTGAACTGTGTACTTCATAATCAAAGTTCAATTATAACCTCTATTTACAATTATTATTATACTTTATATCCAACCGCAACCTCTGCACTACCGATAATTTAAATTTTCCGCTCAATCACTTGCTCGACGGCTATTCGTTAGCAGCGTGTTGACCAAAAAACACGATCGCTAATGACAAAACGAGCCACGCGCTGACTGTTAAATAGCCCGGGTGAAAATCGATGGCAGAAATTAGGCGGCGCCTAATTAACGCTCGTGTAGCGCAGTGGCCGTGGGGATTTTTGAGATTTTAATGCTTGTCGATCAGGAGGGATTATTGGCAGTGAATATGGTTTATGGCCGGTTGACCATCAGATTTGTCTTTCCAGAGATGAACGTTTAAATTTTTGAAAATTGTTGAAAGGGAGTTTTATTTTATACTGAAATATCAGGACGGCATTTATCGTGTATAATATATTTGTAAATAATGCATTTTTTGTCGAATAAATATTTTTTTTACTATTTCGAGAGTAAAAATATATACTTGTAAAATAAAAGCACAAGTCGAGATTTTTAATACGTGAGGACGATGTTTTTTCATCCTTTCTCTCTCTCTCTTTCTCTCTTGCTGTGTGATTCTGTGAAGCCCGTCTCTCTTTTTATTTTCGGCTCCACGCGGGCTTTTGTTGCGCTTTAATTAAGCGAAGCGAATTTCAAGCTTGAAACTTGATTCTCATTTGCACGCCCGAAGCGGAAAAAAGTCTCTCTCACTCTCGCCGAGGGTGAAACGTCCGGGTATAGGTATATATGCGAAAAATATTTTCAGTGCGTTCGACAGATTTTTAATGGATTAGTTTTTGTATTTTAGCGAAAGTAGATGGATGACAGCGAGAAAATTGAATTTTCGGCCCCCACTCGAGGCGACTAATTGAAACGGCAATATTTAGTTCATTATTTGTGAAACTCTGCGTGTACGTATTGGCATCGGCTTTCGTTTGAAAACCATCCGCTTCATTGTCAAAAGGCATAATTAACGAAAATTCGCATAGTCCGACGATACTTTTTATAAAGAATAGCGAAAATTCGAGATCCGAACGGTCATTTTTATACTACCCTTGCATAATTTAAAGCTGATAATGAGATTCGACTATTATGGGTTATGCAGGCACATACGCAGTCATGCCGACTATCGATGTATCCGATGAAGAATTGAAACGAACGTCCGATCCGAAGGAATTTAATTTATTTCTCGTGCGCATTCCGCTCTAGCCGGGGCACCTATGCGCTCGCGTGTACGATCACCTACTCCGTCTGTGTATTCGTATAAATTAAATTCCTCCCGATCGCTGCCGTTAAATTCATTTCTTCGGCGAAATAATATTGTGCTCGTTGAATATTTTCGATCGGAGTCAGCATATGGCCTTTACGTTTAACAATGTTGTTCGGGATTGTAGTACCCATTATTACCATATTATTTTGCCTATTTGCCTAATCGCCAATCATTATTTTTGTACTGCTAAATTATTGACCATTGCTTTATTTATTTGCTCGAACGTACTTTACGTTAACCACATATTTTGCATCAACTTTACTTGCAAGTGGGTTGGTGCAAAATTCGTCGATGACCAGTATGGACTAAAACGAAGCGTTCACACCAGTGACAATCAAAGGGAGAAAAGAAGAAGAAGGTTGGTGCAAAAAGACTCTAACATTAAGAGTCACTCCGATTTATTTCTTCTCGCTGATAAATCATAATAATATAAATTCTCGTATACGTTCAATCGTATACAATGTGATAATATCCAAAATTAATTAGGATTATTATTATGTGTATGGAAAAATTTCTTAGTTTGGGGTATTTATTTTTATTACTTCTCTCGTTCACATCATAGTTATATGACGTTCAGCATAACAGAAAGAAGGTTTCTATAATAGGAGGAAGCAAAAGATAAACTGATTACTTTCAACTACATCTCTAATATTTTTAGAATTTAAAATGATTATGAGAGACTTGAGGCAATATATAAGCTGTAAAACGAAATCATTACGACGTATTTTCTTTAAAATGTGAAGTTAAGTGATGTGGTCTTTCGAGACATCCCGGAATATAGCAATAAAAAAATCTTTTTTAGAGTGCACTATATACGAACCTTTTATGGCATCCTCAAGTCTGTTTTCCCAGAAAAATGTTTAATAATAAAAAAAAAATTAACATGTAAAAGACACTGTTACATATTCAGAAGATCTTTTCGCGATAACTAGCAAATTGCCTACGATAAACTTCCAACCCAGATAATTTTTATCCCACTCAGCCTTCAAAAACCACTCTTCTTCCCCAAACCCCATCACCATAAACCATCCATCTCCTCTCTCAAACGATTGACGCGCTCGCTATCTTAAAACCACTGCCTTTCCACTCGGACGCATTCCGGCGGCGCGCGGCGTCCTTATCTAACCATAGGGAGGGGGAGGGCCAGCTGTGCGAGTCGATCGCGCTAATAAGCGCAGGCGCGCGGGCGAAAATAGTCTCGCTCTCTTGGGCGTATGACGTCAGCCGAGAAAGTAAAGTGCGCGCTTTACGACGCGAATGTTGGAATTTCTTTTCTAGCCTCGCGCAGCAGCAGTACCAGCTTGCTTGGGAGAAGCTGGAAGAGTGAGCATCTGGAGATTAATTTTAATTTTTATGGATGTTTCTGGGGAATTTATTAGGTGAGAGCCTTGATTTTTATTTATTTTTTGTTACACTTTTGTGTGTTATTGTTACAATAACAGTATTGTATTTGGTCTGTTCACAATTATTAAAGTAACCTTTGCTTTGCAGAAAGTTAATGAAATATTAGGTAGGTGCAAGTTCGTGCAAGCACTCCTGGTAAGCTCAACATTACATTAATCCAGAAAATATAGCCCTACAGCCTGATCTACATAATTCACAAAGCTTATCATGTTATCAAAGTATATTTACGATGATTTATATTATTGAGATCTAAGTGATATAATTAAAGCAGCAGCGGCTTTTAGCTTTCGACCCTCATGCGGAGTACAATCGCATTACAGTTATTAACATAAGTAATTTTTAAATTTCGCGTAGCAATATATAATATTTATTTGTACAAATAAACGAGCGCGACCAGTATATAACTTACCAAATTCGGTCGGGATAATGTGTTTATTTGATAAATGCACAGGCATAAATTATTGCTCCTCTCTCGACTACATAAGTTTGCGATGGAACTGTTATTATTTTCAAAATGCACTAAATGTGACTAAATCGAAAACGATTTTACTTTATTTTTTGTGGAAAAAGTGATGAAAGTCATGAAAACTTCATTGTTGAATTACTCAAGACAGGTAGCTTTCAGAGTTCTACCTATCGGCACAAATGTCACTTATAGCCGTAAACATCCACTTTCATTTGCACCGATAAACATAACATCTTTCTTCTACACTATTACTGAAGCACTCAAGCTACGCAAGCACTACAATTCCCATCGCACTCCTACGAACCCATCACTTTTCAAAGCACTAGTAGCTCTTTCCTCGCAACCGATCATCTCTATCCCTGCACGCGACGATAAAAATCACTTTCGCCCCGCGTCTCATTTCGCCTCCTCCGATATTTGCACGCGGGACTAATGAAAGCGCCGGGCAAACACGAGAGGGTCTACCCCTAGCTGTGTACACGTCGTCTTTTTTTTCCTGCGGACCTCGATCGCCAAGTATATCGCGGGCTTTCTAGTAGAAGTTTGCGGTTTTTCGAGAACAATACAAGTGTATACTGTAGAATTTTAAGACGAAATTGTTGAGAAAATAAAAGATGAGTTTCGCTCGTGCACGATTGAAAGTACTTTTTTTAGTGATTACTAGAAAAGGGATTTATAGGAAAAGTCGTAATTTATTCGATTCAAATGCAACTCATTTAATTTGCTTAAAGTTCTCCGGTAGACAATTTACAGACAATTTATTCTGCTTTGTTAAGCTTTTGCGGACGTACTTGTACTTTGTAATTTAAAAATACCTATAGTTATGACTTGAAATAGTTGGTAATAATATGTACTCAAGAAATAATTATATCTCTACAGTGAAAAATTCTAAATACTTCTAAAATACTATTACTTGAAGGTTTCACAATAAATTAAACTAAAAAATCCTGTACCATACCAAAAATCGCAGACGAAGCCCGGCCATGGCAAGGATCAATCTTAATTTTCCAACTCTCTTCCTTCTCGACCAAAGAAACTGCTACAGCCCGACGAAAGGGGTAGATATAAGAGAAGGGGAGAAAGCGAGAGAAACCTCGGACGGACGGACAGCTGGACGGCTGCTTGCACGCGCCATTATTGCTTCCGAGATTGGCGCAGGACGTATCGTGGAAATATTGCGTTTCGCGGTGGCGCGCAAAAAACGAGCAGAGGGAGAAAAGACGGAGATGTAATAAAGGCTTGCACGCACGCTTGCCCGCATCGATGTATGTTATATGAGAATGCGGCGTAAGAAGATTACCGTATTGTAGTTGATGAATGTGATTTTTCTTCGCGAGTCGCCTCGTGAAAAGATTTGGACTCTTTTGTGGATAGAAATGAAAAGAAGATTAGAAGGAGCGAGATTAATACGTTCTATTGTTACTCAAAAAGAGATCCTTTTGTTTTTGAACTGTGTGCTGTATATAATTAAGTAAATGAATTACGAATATATTTATTGATATTCGAAAACTCCATTATTTTAGTTCTCGAGACATAATGTTTCGGTTACGGCGCAGTATCGAACGAGAAAATCTCCACCATCCACATAACACCTCGAAAACCTCAAATCCGAGCACACTCTCCCTCCCAAGTTCGCGTGCACTTTAACGGGGAGGCCCGTATACTCTTACACGCATTGATCGCTCGCACGGCAAGTCATTGTACGAGACGACTAGCTGCACGATCGATGTGTATGTGCATGCGCCGGAAGTCGCGCGAGCGCGCGCTTTAATAACACGTCTCGCGCGGAGGGGCTAGCGATTATCTCTAAAAAGCCCGTGATTTTATTCAATGAGACCGCCCGCGGGGCTGCCTGCCTACGCGAGCGCAAGATCGGAAGCTAATTTTTGGCGTAATGCTGCGTGTATAGCCGGAGGAGAGGTTTGCTTTCGTTTTGTTTGCCGCTTGAGTTTAGCGCCAGCCCGAGGAATTTTAGAAGGCTGCGGTGTAGAGCGCGGGAGATTAGATAGTTGTAGTAGATAGCGCGTGGAATGGGTCGGACAGCTGATATGAGGTTTCTAGGGCTCCTTTAAAAGGTGTATATACACGTATAGCGGGAGAATTTTAATTGAGCGAGTCTGTAATTAAAAGTTAAATTGTTGCGAAAATTTAACATCGCAGCATAGAGTAAGAAAATACCAAATTATTTCACCTTCGTGTACAAAATGTTTATATTTAAAAATGATGACCGACGCGAAACCACAAATTTGTCATTCCCACATCCTCGACTCTTTTTCATATGCACGTATACGCCCACAGCCAAAATAAACCCGAGCCTTTCCCATCCACGGCGTATCGATGTACCAGTGCGCGCGGAGCAATAAAGGCCAGGCCCGGATGGATTCGATATTAAATTTTCCGCGAAGAATATCGGAAGATGGGCGCTCGCTCCAAGACTATATATACATACGTATACGTATACGAAAAGCCATGTGGTGCGCTCGGCTTATCCGCTCGATATTACGCGGCGAATATGAAGAGATTGCAAGGTGGAAGCGTTAGCTCGCTTTTCACACGTGGCTGTATATGCGCGGAGGGAAGGGATCGTATTTTTTGGGCTGTAACGGTTGGGAGGCTTTGCTGATGGTAGCCCTGCCTTTTCTGGATGGATTGTTGAGTAAATATATTCTGGCTCGCCAAATATTTTAGATTATTATTGTTTCTACAGAAAATCTCTACACAATTAAACTTCGATCTAAAAAGTATAAAAAGCTTGAATTTTTCTCAAAATTCCTGCCTATACATTACAACCCCCATCAACCTACCCCCGTTATCCCCGACTACCCCTTCTCTCTCGACCCGACATTCGTATGCATATTCCCGGCCATGCATCTCCCACTCTTACTGCGCGAGAGGAGGAGAAGGCCGAGAGAGCATTCACCCGTTCTCTCCTCGAGAGATCGCGCCGGTCCATTATACGAAATGGCTTCGGCTCGATTTAAGGTCTATTTTCACGCGGCCCGCCGCCGAATCGATCCACGGCCGCTCGCGCGCGAGCCTCTAACCCGATTTAACGTCTTCGCATGTGAGTGAGGAAGAGAGGAATATTTGCGCGATTAAAGAGTTTTTAGCTGCAAGCGGCCGACTAGATTTATCGGCTGGAGGGTTTTGCTTATCCGGCATGTTTCGCGCGATTGCGTCTTAGATTAATGGTGATTGAAAAAAAGGTTCTTTTATATTCTCAAAATTGCATTGATATATTACATATACAAAATTCTTATTACTCTAGAATTATTAACAAATTTAAGTATTTGGAGGGTAGTATTAAAAATTATATCTTCTTGGATTTTGGAGACTTGAGCGCGCTTTGAAAATTAATGTTTAGTTATTTCCCAAAATCGCAACTCACATACTTAATTAATTGTTGAGAGAAAACCTTGACAGTTTTTAGTCAAATTTAATAAACATTTAAGGTACGTATGCAAATGATATTTAAAAATAATTGAAATGAAGATTAAGAATATTAGTGAAATTTAAAAACAATGGAACTAAAAATCATTTCATACAGAAATATATTATGTTTAATATAATATGCAAATTGAAATTTACATATAATCAAAATAAAAGTTAGGTATGTAACTGGAATTTTATAACAATGAACTTGAATAATGTAAAAGTACATTAAGTTTCATACATAAAAATGTTCTTAAATTTAAGAAACATTTAAGTTACAAATTTACT
>UXGD01002983.1:0-22599 GCA_900474315.1 Torymus auratus | reverse complement strand
ACGGGACTGGTCGATATATCGACCACCAATTTTGTCAGGCACTCCACGTGACATATTCTTTCATTTTATGCACAAATGCACAATAATAGTACATTTCCATACGGGTGCTGAAGGTGATTATTTAGCTCATGTAACGTTTTTCGCACGAGCGAAGCGAGTGAGAAAAGTCACATGATCTAAAAATCTTCTTACGTACCAGTTTCGAACCGTATTATATACCACGAGAGCCGAATAATCATATTAAAGTTATGATTTTGAGGTTAGAGTGGTATAAAAATATGAATCGCATTGAAGATGATATTTCATAACATTGAAACAAACATTGGAACCTACTTCATCTTCTCGAACTCTTTCGCTACAATACACATCCGCATTCATTTTCATTATTCCTTTATTTCGTCGGAAACCTTTTCTCTCGGCCGGCAAACAAAACGCGAACAAAAAAAAACGGCGCGCACAAATCCACGTAATCAACAATTCCCAGCCGAGCTCCCGAAAGCGACTGCAAAAAAAAAGAAAAAAGGGAACACGGATCTTAATCACACTCTTCCCTCTCTCCCTCTCGTCGAATTAAACCAGAACTCGGCGTAATCCGCGCGCATCCTTAACTCATTCCAACTCTCCCTCTCTCTCTCTTTCTCCGACTCTTTATCTTTCCGGGCGATGCTTCCGCAGCTTCTTCCTCCTCGCGCGTATTTGTTTGCGTGCCCTGGCGCGCTATATTCCGCTTGCGTGCCCTGGACCGTTCCGCTTCAATTTTTTCTCTTCGCCGCACCTTTACGCCTTTCTCGCGGCACCGGCCATCTGTCACGGGGGGTGAGAATTCGCTCGCGGAATTTTAATCGCACGTCGCGATGTTTTTGTTTCGCTTTGTTTGTTTAATTTCCGAGCCTGGGAACGGGGAAGGAAGAAAAAGTTGTTTTGTTTCTTCGGGAGGGCGGAGGAAGCCGGAGGAAATTTCGTTCGGTTGAATGATTGATGACTCCTGGGATGTTATGGAAAAAGTGACAGTTTTATGATAAGAGGATTTCCCTGTTATATATACGCATGTGTGTTCGGGCGCGCGCCATTCTCCGTGACAAATTTTTCCTTATATTGAAAAATTTCGAGCAGGTGGAATTTTGTTTTGACACTGTTTTCTTGATGATAGAGAAATTATATTTTCAAAAAGAAATTCGTCTTTTTCAGAAAAGTTCAAGTGGGATTTAATCAATCAAACGGCCAACTGATGATGTTTAGAAAAGTCTGACAGATAATTTAGAACATGGTTTGCTTATATATGATATAGAACTGTTTATAAAAATAATAAAAATGAACAACTTTACTACATTCAACGTTCGAAAAAACCATAAAGTCAAAGAGCTAAATATCAACTTCATTGAACCAATGCCAAATAAACTTACGACCCGTTCCTACAGCCAATTCGTGCACGAAAATTCCAGTATTTCTCGAAATATTCCACCTTTGCTCACCTCAGCTGGCGAAACTTCGTAACGAAAACGAATTTTTCGAATTGACGAGCGCGCGGAAGGAAAGGCGAAAAAGCGCTCGCCGTAAGTAACGTGATTTTAGGAAAAATTCGCGTTTCGCACGCAAAGAGCAAAGTTGAACAAGCCGTTCGTTTTAGCGGAAGTTCGGTGCACGCGCGGTGTACAAATTGGGAAGGGAGAGAGCCGACAGATGCTACCATACCTACAGCGCGCGCGCCAGAGAAAATGGAAGAGAAAGACGGACGAAGGAAAACAATGATTTACAGTGGCTGACGCGGCGGCGCTGGGATAATACGTTGTTTGCGAGGGAAATAATTTTTTATGCGGTTTTGTACGTGGTTTCGTTGCGTTGAAACTTTTTGAAATAAATATATATATCTGCTGATATTGTAGTTGAATATTGAAAAATACTGGAATCAAATAAAAGTTTATTTGACAGTAGTGGTGAAATATTTGTTTTCCTTTATTTTACCTTTATTTACTGAAGTTATTCGTTACATTCTTTCACGTTGTTATATTTACAAGAGCCACAGCAAATACTTCAAAGTAAATATCGCCTAGCCACTATTTTCTCGGGAATTCATGCACATTTTAATATCTTTTGACAATAATCTAAAAGTCATCAGTTAAAAATGTCATTTTATAAAGTACGCGATTGAATTTTTCAAATTCCAACATTACTTTCGACCGTATTTTACGAGCTCGAATATTTTTACCCCACGAAATACACGTGGTAAGTGAAAAAGTTAACTTTTACCATAAATGAGCAAGCATAAATCCTGGTGGCATGCGTTAGCAGAAATAAATTATATGTACTGTACGTAGCGAGCATTTTTATGTGACATTCGCACATTTGTTTGAATAAGAAAAAAAAGAATTCATTTATGTTCGGGTTTTATTTTAATTTCAACGCCCATTCCACATTTCTGTAAAAGACATTACTATAGTGACGAAAATTTTCATTCCATTTTATACTTTTTATTGCTCTGTCATGTTATGAAGTTTGTTCTTATTGGACAAAATTTAAGAAGAAATGATAATTTTCATAGAATAAACTTTCAATCAGGCGTTTATTATTACAAAAGAAGGTATTTTTATGCCGTTTTATTCACAATGCGTAAAATACCTGTGGAGCTTTGATTTTAAACAAATAACTTTTTTACTGAAAGGAATTTTCATGCTCATTGAGCGTCGACCCAATTTATAATAAACAACAATCCCCACTATATAGAGCCGTTATATACTCTCTCATAAAGCACCGGCGTAACGGTGCTGTAAACGTAAACCAGATGAGGTATACTGCTCTATACTGGTATACTGCTGGCCCGGTATACTGGGTATTCCGCTGTGTTTAAAATAAAGCCGAAAGATCACGCGCGATTCGCCACACTATTATTTTTGACGTAATCGCTTTATTTACGATGTATTTTTGGTATACCGATCTGAGGTTCAATAAATATGAAATTGAAAAGATTCGGTTTCATACGTTTCAAGTAAATGGACAATTAAAAATTTGAATGTACAATGCTTTCATTTTTAAATTATTAAGAAATTAAAATTCTTTTGAATTATCTTTTCTCGCACTGTATTATAAAAGTTTACCAAAAGAGATTTGTACAGAAAAGTATGATATCATAAAATGGGTACTTGACTCAAAACAATACAGTCCTTCTTCAGCTGTTTCCAAGAAAGTGAAAGAATAAAAGGGAATACTTGTGTTTGAGATACTACTGCTCTACTTCAAACTTGTGTGTGCAAATATATAAATGTCGAAGACAAGCCAAAATAAATACAGCTTATTCGTACAGCCATTAAAATTTGTTTGAACAATGATTTATAAAAAACATACTCTATGAAAATCATAAAAATACACTAAAATTCATTCGAGAAGATTCTTTATAAAGTTATTATTGACATGTTATAAATCTCTACAGAAGTTATATACAATAAACGAATTTCATTACGATATCTCTTTTTATGTTTGATAATTTCTGATTAATTTTGATAATTTTTTATCAATACCATTATGTGTACCTTAACAATACATGAAAAATATTGTCAAAGTATGGAAAATGAAAAAATAAAAAATATCTTTGAGAAAAACGAAATATCCTTCGGAGCTACATAAGTAAAAACAAAAAGAAGAAGCTGTATCCGGTCCAAGACGGTCAAACAGACCCTGAAATTCGCAAATACACACACGCCTGCGGATGTGGATATTTTCTAAAATTGGTGTATTTCGATTAAAAGTAGCCTAAAAAACATTTTTAGCACCCACCAAATTTATTCTATATTTTCATAAGACTTTCTCTAGGCGAAAGCAAAATTCGCGTCGAAAATTTTCCACACCACACACAGTATATCCATTACAACTCGAACTATCGCATTCAATTTGGCTGCCGAGGTAGCGTGACAAAGTACACACACACACGCACACACACCCATATAAGAGCCAATTTCTTCGTACTCTCAGGGCGTTGTAAACGAAGCTAATACGACTCGTGTGTGCGTCAAGCAAAATTCTCGTGGTTTCTGCGGCTTGAGAGGCCGGAAAAAGGATACACGTCGCCTCGAGCGCGAGCTACCTACGTACGTGTGCGCGGAAATGTTTGCACGAAGCTCCGCTACGCGTTCGTTATTGCCGGTAGGCTGTATTTGCATTGCCACGACGAGGATATATCTAGGAGGATACGTATACGTTTCCCGAGGATATGGAATATTCCTCTTTGTTTCGGGGTTTCTTTTAATGCCCGTGAATCTGGAGATTCTTGAGGATTCGATATGTTGCTATTTGAGCAGAGTATTTTCCTACTGTGTTATATTTATACTTGTGATTTTAAACTTTATGATATCGAGTATTTCTCTAATTCGATCATCACAACATCATTAATTTCATATTAATTAATTAGAAAATGCATAGGTTCTTTAATTCAACAATAAAATTTGATTGCGAAAAATCTTGAAATATATCTAGAAAATAATAAACGCCTCTGCTATTCGTATTACGACAGATTTATGTACACAGCGAGGTGTTTTGGACCTTATATACTCTGAATCAATGTACAAATAGCATCAGCCAATATAATAAATATTTGTCCATTGTCTTCCAAAGAAATATTTATTTATTATTGATTATAGCTTATATTTTGTCAATATCCACTAAATAATCTTAATATTTATTTAAAGGTTTCAATACATTTATTAACGTGAATAAAATTACTTTTTATATTCTTGAGCAATTCCGGAATTCCTTATTGACCAATAAAAACTGCAATATATGTATACTATTAATAAATACCTCTCTCAAAATGATTCATATCAACGAAACTCAATAACTCGCAAAAACTTTCACTGATACCGAAACGGAATACCGAATGTGTCTCCGCACGTATAGATACCGCGATCACGCAGTCTATACATACACGTATATATATCCTCCGAGTCGGGGGTGAGAATCTCTCTCGAGACTCGTATATCGGCGTAGTGCCACTGCCGCGCGATTGACTCGACGTTTCCCGTGTAAAACCGAATTAGGTCGCCTTATTTACAGTGCGTCTTCTCTCGGTGAAAAATACCCTAGGTGAGGAAAATCTGTAATGGTATAACACTGTAAGAGAATGGTAAAATTATTTTGTGAAAATAGACTTTCTTGCAAGTATTTAAGACTCAAAGTTTATGATTCACGTGAATGGAAGCCCTAAAAATAAAAGGCACTGTTATTTATTGTTCGGAAGAAAATACGTTTTTTCTAAAATAAAATTTAAGACTATACTTGGCCGTTTCATTTGCTACGAAATAAATGAGTTTTATATTACACCGCCGGGGAAATCGTCTTATTTAGCAGAAAACGTTCCTTATTTTTCGATTTTAACAACGGCAGCAATTTTATTAAAGCCCGATTCGAAATGGAAAGACCTCGGGGTATTGCTTTTCCAGAAAATAACTAATTTCTTTATCTGCCGCTCGCTGGTGCGGAGTATACACCTCCAGTGAGATTTCCCGCCTTTCGAGCGCAGAACGAAGCGAAACTCGACGAGGAGGTAAGGTACACGCGCGTAGTAGTAAACGTTTAATTAAAAACATTTCAGGAAAGTGCGAAGTTACCATCCCGTACATTAGGTTCATTCGAGCTAAGGAGCTCGAGATATTTTCAGGCTTCCTTACGGAATAATGTAATAGAAACAGAGAACTCGGAGGAAAAATTTTAATCAATTTTGTATTTATCTCGACTTTTTAAATTGTGAAATTGAAGGACTAAATTCTTTTTAAACGAAAATAAATTTATGTAATATATATGTACTAATGAATGTCATTCATAATTTATGTTACGTTATTTTATTCATGTAAATATAAGAAGAAAAATTTCTTTTAGATATTGTTACACTAAATCATAAAAAGGGTTTTATCGTATAATACTAAAATTTAATATGTCTTCAATTTTTTTTCAAGTTATGATTCTGTCAAGAAGGGTTTAAATTTTTTTCCTGTATCTATTTAAATTTGATAAAACTACAAACTGATATTTTTAAACTTTTCATCTTTAGTACGAAAAGATGATTTATGTTATTTTCTATAAATAGTATCGACTTTAATAAAAACACACTATATCCATAGTTATATGTAATGATTTTTCGATATTTCTCTGACCTATTTTAAATCAAAAGTGAACAAAAATAAGTAGGGCACAATAAAACTAAAAAATATTACATGGAAAGAAAATTTTATTTTTACTTCTTTAACAATTTTAGTTCGCTCAAAAATCAGACTTTATTCAATCGTTTCAGTAAGTTACCTAAACTTTTATCACCTACCTTTAAAAAACCACTTTTACACCACCACAACCTACCACTCTCCCACACAAAACCAAAAAAACTTACCACCCTATTCAATCTCACCCTATATACAATATCACAAAGCGCAGCAGCAGCTGCTCTCGCAATATAGGTATACTCACGGTATCATCGGAGTCGGCTGTCGCCGAGTACGAGGCGCAGTCCTCGCAGACCTTGCGATGGCACTCGTTGCACGTCCGCGAGAAGTCCTCCGGCTTGATGGACTTTATACAGACCCGGCAGGCAGCAGCGCGATTCGCCGCCTTCTCCTGCTCCGTCTTCCTGCGAGGCGTGAAAAAAGTGTAAAAAAAAGTTATATAATTTACAGCGTGCGGACTTTTGCGCGGATACTTTTGTCGCCTCGAAATTTCAAGAGGGTATGGGTAAGGGAGTTCGAGTGTAATATGCTGTGAAGGTATGGGTGTGGATTATTGTATGTGGAGTTGAAGAAATGTTGAGAATTATATTAATAATTCAGTGGTTGAAGTTTTGAAGAACGTTAATTTATATAACAAGAAAATATTTATACCTTCGTATATAACACAGAGATTTCTTTGACTCTAGTTTATATACCTTTTACCATCGATTTTCCATTGGCGTATGAGTAAAAGCTAAATCGACGTCTACACAACCCAATACCCCTTTTTTAAACATCAAAGCAGGTTTATACTTTTTATCCGTATTTAATCGTGGAAAAACAGTTCCTTTTCCATTTCTCCACAATCCACCTTTCCCATCCAGCATTTAAAGCAATTCTTTAAAAATCTCGTTCCCCTCTCCATCCACGCCACTTTCATTCCAAACATTTTCCATCCGCGCAAAAACTCACAAAGCAATCACAAGCAGAGCGCGAACACGCGCGCGTTACAATACCTCGTCGCAATCGCCCGGAACCCAAACACAACACTGCGCAGAATAAAAACTCGCGCGCGCAACAGGAAGCTCGAATGTGGCAATCGACAGAGAGGGGCCGAAAAAAGGGAGGCAGGAGAGCGAGAGATTAATTGTCACAGTGAGAGAGGAAAGGTAGTGGGCGGAAATCTCATTGAGAGAGCTGCACGAGCGCGCGGGAATCAATTGCGCCGTCAAAGTCGCTCCCAGCGGGTTTCTGCGCCCCGCGCGTACAGAGCGGAGACACGCAGTGGCAGGTGCGAAGCAGCTGACGGGGAATTGACACGGGCGTGGGATTAGGTCATAAAGAGAGCTGTTTATTGGTTAATCTTTGATCGCTGTAGGTGGGAAGTTGGGACACGTGAAGCGAGTCAAAGAAGTAATGTATAATACCTGTTTTATATTTGATCATTAGATTTATTTTATTTTAGGGTCTGTCAGAATATTCCCTAACGATTATTATATATTTATACATTTTGAAGTGTATATTATAAGGCAAGGAAAATTTTATTAATAATTTGCTGATTTATATCATTATACAATTGAGAACAAAAATACTTTCCAGCCCATACAGAACAGCTACAAATATCACATTACTTCTTACATCTACGTCTTATGTAACGTGTAAAAATACACGAAAACACAACGTCACAAGATCAATATACACCGCACCCATCGTGTATCAATTTTCGGTTACAACGAGCCGAAATAGCCGAGGCGCGAGAATAGCCGAAGAAACCGCGAAGCGGAAGCGGGTATAGGAACAATGAAAGAAAGAGAGGTAGAAAAGGACAGCTGACGACGAGAGGTCGTGCCGGCCCGTTGAAAATAGCATCAACGTGACCCGATTAAGCGGATCCTCCGCTCGGGAATTGCCTTTCAGGTGCATAAATAACGGCCGTGAATGTGCGCTAGTGTGTGTCCGTGTCCGCGTCGAATCTCGACTAGCTTCCATTTTTGCCTCTCTGCGAGGGCTCACTCTGTATTATCGGTTTGGCAATATATACAGAGGAAAGTAATTTATTGTTCATAAATCAAGCTGTAGTTATTTGGAATAGTATTTATTGATTGTGTGAGTAATGAATGTTTGTGTTTAATTGTGAAGAAATATGAGGACATTTGAGGATACGACTTTTATTTTCAAATAATGAAATATATAAATGAATCTATTATACATCACTGAACGCAGAATTTCAGCCGTTAACATAAAAAAGTTACTGTTACAATTAACCGATTTTACTTGCTACTGGAATCAAAATTTTGTTAGCTCCAGGACATGAAATATCTGTGAAGATTGCAAGTGCAAGTTATCAACATTTACTAGAAAATTTGTATACCTAATGAAAGAAAATCCTAACGGCACCTTAACCACTCATTTAACCTACTCAACATCACCATACATCGCACTACCCTATTTTTCCCTTACTCCCATTAAAACAACGACCATCCCATCTCCATTTCACACAATATCCTTCAAAAACCCTTTGGATCCCTTCGGAAGCTCTTGGACCTAAAGGGTCGGAGCCCGTGAAAATTCTGTCATCATGAATTATGCATGCGCGTGAAGTTTGTATGTCCTAAAGGTCGCACACGCTGACAAAAGCGATGCATGCGCGTGGCTGCTCCAAACGTGCCCCGTCATAAAAATCGCGGGTATGCCAGCGTATACCAGTAAGAGCACGTACGTATCATTAGAAAAGATTTTCGACTTAAAGAGGGTATGATTGTTCCAAGTGTTCAAACTAAGATTTATGTGAGATTCTTACTTTCTCGTGATCCTCGTGGCATTTTACAGTAAAAATGGTGGAGAGTAATTTTTCTCTTGAAATGGTGATATTGTATTTCGTTATTGTAGGAATTGTAATTTCGAGGCTACATAAGATTTTATATGTAAATTTGAGAGAATTTTGTATGAAAAATGATAGAGGAATTAATTAATGGATGCTTAGTTTTCTTTATTTCAATTAAATTATATAGAAAGTACATAAAGAACGTCGTAGATTTTATATTCAAAAAGTGATCATTTGATATTGAAATAAAAAAATTTTGGTGAGTTTGTTGTTCGACCAACCAATTCAATATTCACCAACTTCTATAAATCATCAATCCGTTAATTCCACTATACACAGTACTCCGAAACAAGTAGTAAAGATCAACGTATGTTGAAACACTTACGCTTTCGGCGGCTCGATCACCGGCGTCGTCTCCTTAGGCTGGACGCTCTCAACGGGCGTGACCTTGGCCGGCGAGAGTTTCGTCACTGAAACAGAAACAAAAGGCGCATCGTTGGTACAGATATCTTTTTCTCCCTCCGTCGCGACGCTCCTTCTCTCACACACACGCACGCATATACATATACCCGCGGGTAAATCAATAACGAGAGGGAGAGCGCCTCTCGCTCACTCTCTGTCGAGAGAGAGAGTCTCGAGAAATCGATTACGAGAAGCCTGCACTTTCTCCACTCGCCTTCACCCATTTACCTCTCTCTCTCTCTCCCTTGAATAGCGAGTAAGCACTGCCGAGCGCTCGTTCTTTTTTGTTGCGCGCGCGGTAGTTAATTCAATGGCGTGGTTTAAAAATATGGTTGCGGCGGTTTTAGTTTCACCCCCGCCAATTTCACGTCTATGACTTTGTTGCTGAAGCGTGGGAAAAAGCCTGGCTAAATGGAACGCGATGCTTTATTTTTATACCTCCTCGTGGAGCGCTGAAATATATACTTGGTTGTGCTCGATTTTCAGTTGTACGTACAGCTGGTGAAATAATAAAATCTTAATTGTAGTACGCGAGTTAGTGGAGAAAAATATTTTGATGAATTAATTTCTAATAATATTTGTTTCATTTGATTTTACATACATATTTGGCAATGAATATTTTGTATTTGTTAATTTTTTTTTAAATATCCTATTTGTCAGTATAACTATAGTTTTTAAATTTTCTATACAAAAGTTCAGAATAAGATATTTACGCATGTTTCAACGTAATATTCAGACTGTTGCAGTATTTACTGAACACTTATTTTAAAGTAAATATGTTTCACCATACTATACCTGAAAAGTATTAATATTATATTTGATTTATTTCCCAAAACGACTTAATACAATCCTTGAGTGAAAATAATAATCGCGTAAACAGCTCTTACCCCAAATATCGATGTCCCGGAACAAATGCATCCCCCCATCAAGTATTCAAGAGACGAAGCGCACGACTTCCTCTTTCTCTCGAAAATTCTCGCTATTACGCGATGAAAATATCTTTCTCTCCCTCTTGGAAAAAGGAAACGGGGAGACCGCGCGCCGATTGAAATATGTCGCAAAGTCGTGACTCACATTTGTCGCCGCGCGAGAAGAAAAGCAGGCCGTCGGGGGTGGCGCAAATGCATTTGCACTTCGGGAAAGAAAGCGAGAAAAAGTGCCGGGATTACAGGCGGTTATTAATTGCTCGCCGTTACTACTGCGACCCGGGAGTTTTCGATCCAATTATTCCTTATTACTCCGGCAGTCCGGTTTAATTCTTCGTTATCCCTATCCCCAGGTGGGCGCGAAAGCCGCTTCTTGCGCGCGAGGTTTTTTTTAATCGAGAGGATGTTGGAATTTATTGCGCGCGAGGAAGGAAAAGATACGAATATCGTTTGTTGCGGAGTATTTCAAAATTTATGGAAATTTTTTTAATCGATTTTTTTTTAATGAACGTGGAAAATTTAAGCATAGAGGTAAAGGTAGTTTACATTTATACAGCTTAATAGAGTGCAATTTTCGCGATAGGTTGAAAATTACAGCAAACTATAATTCTGTCGCCTTATCTGGCAATACAAAAACTGTGTCACGTTAATGCCCAACTATTAAGGTAAATGCCTAGTGCGCGGTCTAAAATTACATACGTGCGAAGTTGTAACACGGCTAGGTCATTTTTTTTTAAGTGAAAGATACGACGGGGAAAGTATCATGAACAAAATTGAGTGTTAGTTGGGGGTCCTATATAAATTGTAATACTGAGCTTCAAAAAATTATGGGTTTTTCTTCAGCGGGTCATGAAAAGAAGCTGTACAAATAATGTTGAAATTATACGTTTACACTTAGACGTTATAAATAGATTCTATCCAAAATGTCATTCTGTTGAATTTCCAGTTATAGTGAATTGTTTCAGCGATATCTGCAATATCCAGCCCAAAATTTTATTCATATTGCACGACGCTCTGATTATTCTGCATCCATATCGCATTCGCATCTATTTTGCGCCATCTACGCCGCATCATTTTACATCTATTCTCGTCTATTCCAGGCGGTCGTGGCGATTAAACTTTTATTATATGGACAATAAAGGAGCGTTGAAAAACGTATAAAGATGATATAAAGCCCTTTACTTTATTGTAGTATGAATCAAATTTTCAGATAAAGTTTAAAATATTATATATATTCGCGAATGATGCATTAATGATTTAAAATGAATTTTAGAAAGCAAAATTTGGTTCAAAAACGTGTGTATCGCATAGAATGGCCACATTCCCATTACAAAGAAGCACAAAAGTAGTCATTTGGATCGCAGTTTCTCATTTCCGAAAACTGCAACTCCGCAATTAAAATCCCTCCCCGCAAAATCCTTTCGCCGCTATTTTTCTAATTTTTAATTTCGCCCCACAATCAGGTTCTTTGAAAGAGACTAGAACCGAGCGGACTGCCCACGCGAGCGAGCGAGTTTCCAATATTTTTAGACGTCTAAAAAAATCTTCGATGTGTAGCTACTTTGAGCCACGAGCGCTGCTCACGCGCAGCGGAAAAAAAACGAGGCGAATCAATATATATATGCATCGCCGACAAAAGCAATGCGATGCTCCTACGAGCTGATGCAAAGCCAATCTGTATCTCTCTCTTTTCGCGTGGCTCTCGTTTTCGCTTTTGCGCGTCATCCGTCAGTCTTGAAAAAACAATGGGGTGCCGACGGGAGGTGAAAGAAAGAAGATTACGACGGGCGGAGATGGGAAGGGAAAATGGATGAGGTAATGCTGTTGAAGGATTTCGCATAGGGTTGGTTTAATTATTATTTACAAGTTGCTGGGAAAAATTTGATGATAGACAAGAAATAAAATGAACAATTTTATTTTTACGAGTTTTCACGTGTACGAGAGGTTTGAAATTTAATTTAAAATTATTTTTTCGCGATGCAAAGGTGGAAGTACAATCTGACGAAGCTGCCTGTATGAAATATATTTTCAGTATTTGAATTAAATTCTAAAACAATTGAGCTTTTGTATGTTTAATTTAGTTAGTATAACAATATTCCGAATACTGCTCCATCACTTCAATCCTACACACAATAATCATTTTTCCCTTTACTTCTATGTTATATCCTGACTTATTTATAAAACACCAAACCCCAGTTCTTTTGCCATACAATTAAAACTAGACTATACACCAAACCTTCCTCCACGCACACACTTCCACCTCTACCAAATCCCCGCAATTTTTACTACCTCATCATATCCAAGACAAACCGTCAAAATTAAAGCCCCTTTTCATCCGTGTCGAAACAATAGCGCCCTATTCTCCAACATCCCCATTCTCTCAACTCGCAGCCCTTGCCTTCGCGCCTATACCCATCAAACGAGCTGAGATATCCGGGCACCAAATTGCGCCTCGTTCTCTGCGTTATATACGCATTGTCGAAGTCAAACGGCACGCTAATGGCTGATTCAGACCCTCGCGTCGAGTCAAAACCGCATGCAGAGGCGAAGAGCACCGATAGGGCGAATGCGAGGGCTGGGAAGGGAATTTCAGGTGTAGTTAAGGATGCATTGTGATTAGGATGAATGTGCGTGAGGTATAAGGTGGTCGTTGAAGATATCGGATTTTACGACTGGAATTAGACTTTACGATGGTGCGGTGTCGTTGTATACTTTTGAACAGTTGTGAAGATAACCGGGGTTTTATATAGGTTTTGTTAGATATTTTTGAACTAAAAGATTCTTTTAATATAGAAGATATAAAGAACTTACAAATAGTTAGAATAGTTAGAGAAGTTACCGGTGCATTATATTTTAAAAATAAATCGAAGTCGATAACCGTTACGAACTTTTAATTCACTTCGCGAACATCGTTATAAAGTTTCTAAGGTTTTTTACAAGCAATAAAAAACAGTTCATTTTTCAGTTCACATTTCAGTTCATAATTCCCGCAAAAGAATCGACAGGATCGAATGATCAACTTCGTATTATTGAGCGATGTTGTATTTTTGCGTCATTCAGATTGAAAGTGTCACTCAAGAACGACGAAGCGAGCGAACTGGACGAGGCGGGGATCGATGAATGGTCATCGAAATTCTCGAAATTGCGACTGTCCGTATATGCGCCATTTCGAATTCCCAGAACAATATGGCTAATTTGTAACGAAGTATCGTTCCCCTCCACGTTCATGTCGGAACTCTGAAACTCACTTGCAGTTGAAGAGTAAAATTATTGTACTACGTAACGAAGTAAGTAAAACTTAATTAATTTTGGACTGAATTGCGTGCTTCTTTAATTTTGATATAAAGAAGTACTTTAAATTTGATATTTTATTTTAAATTAATGTCTTCTTACGTCCAGTTAAAAATTTGAAACGTAAAATTGTCAATTCATTGGATACATTGTAAAGTAAAATAGAGTTATACGCACGAGACATGTTTGAATTTTTCAGTACAATTAAAAATTATGAATAGTAAAAGGATTAAACATATAACAAGTTAAACTCCCTACCCAATAAGAACTTCTCTTCTAATACAATAACGAGCATCCACGCCAACTTCACATCCGAATCTCCAACCATAGCCCCAAGCAAACTTACGTCCACAGCCCTCGAAACATCAAGCCGATCAAAATTTTCCAACTCTCCAAAGCAAAGTGCATCTTGAACTACCTACTACTCGGCAGGCCAAGCGGCTTTCAGAAATTGGCTTTTCCCGCTTCCGCGCTCGCGTACTCGCGTACCTACACCCGGGATTATGGCGCGGCGATTACGGCGAATCCCGCGAATTACACGGTTACACGGCTGTCTAAGCCGATCGCCGGCTCTTTATGATGATTGGCCCGGAGAGTTCGCCGAAGAGGAGATGCTTAAGAGGGAGAGTATGAAAATTTGGGAACGTCAGGGAACGTTGGGATTAATTTTGAGAGTTTGATAGGGCGTTAATATTTATTGAGGTGAAGAATTGAGGTTATGTTTGAAAAAAAAAGCTTTGGGGGAATAAAAGAGAATACAATTATCAAATCCAGGTCACTAATGAAGTTCTTTGTAAAAAAAATTGTCTAATTAAGTAACAAAAAGAAGTAGCTACGTCGTATAGTGAAAATTTCATTATGTACCGTCACAAAGGGAATACGCCGTGGCAGGTTTAAAGGATTACCTGACTAATACGCAATAATGAACCTAATTTTCGCTCCTACAATTTTGAAGACTTTTTCAACCCTCAAAAATCCTTCCCACTTTTCCAATAAATTATTTCCACTTAACAGACCAAACAAACTAACATTTCCCGTCACCATAACAAAACAGACAATCCGCGTAATTTCACGATCAGGGCAAATTTTAATTTCCTCGCTGTGGTCGCAACCTACAAAACCACCCGCACAATCCCGCGGTGCGATTCATTATATCCCAGCTCCGAATCAAAGCCAATAAACGACGCAGGGGCGTTGTTCCAGCGTGTATAACTCATCGTTACGTGACAGCCTACTGCTGATGCGCGTTTTATATACGCGGCGCAACAGGCGGCCGAATTGCTCTCCGTTTTCCTACCCCGCGGCGAATTAATTTTGGTGGGTACATTAGCGCGTGGGTATGTATGTGTGGTTGATAGGTGGATGCGTTTTTTAAGGCGAGCTGTCTGGAATCCGTCCGATTTATTGTTATTGTAAAGGTTTACGTATAGATGTGGACGGGTATGCGTTGCTTGTATTTTGTTAGTCGAGGTAATTAATATGCTTTTACTGGTGGTTATGGTGGTCATAATTATTCAGTCATGCTTATTCGTTTATTACGAATTTATTCTATTACCCACGTTTCTGATTCTTATATTTTTAAAAGCTTACATATTATAATATTATTCTTTTTCTATCTTAATCTTTTTCGTTTACTTAATGTACAATATAACAATATTCTGCTAAAAGCTTTCATTTCGAACGGGCACTTATTGTAGAAATTCGTATTTCTAATTCACAATAACAAGTATGCCTAGTTCATTCCTCACGAAAATCCGTTTAGCCTATTATACCATCGAACAACAAACCTGCAGTCGTATTCTCTGTGTATTGATCGAATAATCCGATATCAACCAATCGCAACTTGCATTGATGCAGGTTGTTAACCAATTACAGAACACAGTTATCATTAAATCTCATGGCACTAAAATCCAAAGACCTCACTAGTAAATGCGTTTGCGAAACATGACTTACAATTCAAAAAACTGAATAACATATTAGTTTCTTAATGCGAAACACATCCGTACTGTGTTCATGGTGAAAAAACTCTTTTCTAATAGCACTACAATTATTTTGCTCCAATTTAAGTACCCACTAAGTTGGAAATTTCAATCATTTCTCGTAAACGAACACATGCACTGTGCGCCTATATATGTACCCTTCACAATTCTGCGCCCAACATCAAGTGAACAACCAATTCACATCATTCTACAATTTAACTAGTCAAACATACACAGTTCTAACCCTCCCTGTGCCTCTATATCCGTGATTCGCTCAAAGTTAGTTATGACGTATAAAGCCTCACTCGAAACTCGACTCCTCAATTACGCTTTTATTCGCGCGCGCACGTCCGCCCGAATAAGTTTGATTTTTGATTTTCAACGTCGCGAGCGTACCGCCATTGTGTCGTATATATACACTCCCCGTCTCTCTCTCCTTTTACAATGAATCCCACTCTCGTGCAAGCTTTCGAAGGCTGCACGCTTGAAATCCCCGGGTTGAAAGCGTTTAGTAAAGCAAATCAGTGACGGAGCTCTCTCTCTCTCTCCGAGGAATCCATTTCAGGGAGAGGTGTTTGTCGCACGGAGGTCGAGGGATTGTGTCGTCTCAGAGTGGATCGGGCGAGAGGGTCGGGTGTGAGTGGAAGTATTGGAAGATGGAGATAGGTGGATGCAAAAAAGACTTGTTGAGGCTGCGAAGCTGGTTCAAAATTGACAGTTTGGATGTTTGATAGAGATTTGTTGCTGGTAAATCGTCGTATAGATCAGTTACATTATTGTTTTGGGTTTCAAAGTCAAGAATCTTAAGCTTTTCATACGAAATGCAATAAATTGTACAAATTCATAATTTAAAAGGCAGAAAGATAGAAAGTTCACGCGCTGCTCTCAGTGGCATTCGCCTCGAAATGATACTTGCACTTAGAGAAACTATTAAAATGCTTTAGTAGGATTGCCTTCATTTTAAGGAAGCTTAATGAGGTTATGCTTGCGCTACGGCTTTTATAGACTTTTAAAGAAAAAGTCTTTTACCCTCCTCGAGCTCGATGATAAATACTGTCTTTTAAAGTCTTTTTAGAAAGATAAAAGCTTCGGTCGTATTTGCTCTCTATACACTATACAGCGTGTGCCATAAAAACATATTTGCATTTCTTTTTACTGCACGAGAAGATAATTCAATTGAAATTTGAATGGACAATGTCTTTTGTCAGATTCATTTCATAAAAATAATAGTTTGCAGTAATGAGAATTGTGAAAAGAAAGTTTATGTAAAAATAAATTTGTTTTATTTTATATATGTCTTTTCAAACAAACCGAAATATAAAAACTCATGGCCGTTAATTTTGAATGCTAAATAACGTCATGATAGGAAACTTGCTAATTTCAAACAGCTCTACCTGCTCAGTTTTATGATTAATTAAAATGCCGACCCAAATTATTCATTGTCTTTCAGTTTCCTCTAACTTTAATTCATGCACACACGGACAAACTTATATACGGACAGTTTCTAAAAATTATATATTTTGATTGTAGAGTTCACAAAAAACACTTCAGACATGTTTTCACGAAAAAATTTTGTTCACAATCACAAATCTATCTGTAGGAGGAATCAAAATTAAAAAACATCACCAAATTATTTTTACAAAAACTATGGAATTATAAAAAAAAATAAAGTGATCGTTGACAGTGTTAATTGTTATGAATTATTTAATTTCATTAGATTCATTGTAATATTAAAGCGTGGAGGTGATTTTAAATAACTTTTTATAAATACTATGCTTTTATCATACAAGTAAGTGAAAAATATCACACGTCAACACCATTGACAATATCCTACCATATAGAAGCACAGATTTATTGACAACTTGTCACGTTACATTTAATTTATGATATTGACAAGGTCTCATTTATATACTTACATAAATACCCTTTATTCTTGTATTGATTTAACTAACTACTTGTTGAAATATCATCATTAAAATGGTTCTCTACATAATTATATACCTACTAATGAATGTTTGTTATTGAAGATTATGCTTTGCCTTTGTTGCTTATCCCCGGGTAATGGATCTTACAACTCTAGATACGTTGCTCATGAAGGCAAGCTTCATTATCCAACTGAACCAAATCAGTATGGTATTATACGTATTACTGAAAAGAGGTTTCATGTATATATTACTTAAAAAGTAATAATTTTTCATTCTCAATTGTAAGCTATACTTTATAATGAAGTATATCAGGTATGTCTAGATAATAAATTACTAAAAGTAATAATTTACGAGTATAGTAAAGATTTTCTCATTCCGATCGTGTCCACGAAATCATTTTAAAAGATACTTTATCAGTGGAACCTCGGAGAAAATTCTATATTTCCTTTAGAATGGAGTGTAATATACTTGTGCTTCTAATATTTTATCGAGTGATAAAAATTTATTGAAGTTTAAATTAAAAAAAAAAAAACAGTTATTATAAAATATAACTCACGACGATAAGAAAATCGAATAAGTTTCAGTTCTTCAAGAAAAACACTCTACAATACCATATATACCAAAAGCAACCCCCTAAAAGCTCAGCTTTCTAACTTCAACTTCTGCGTCCTTTCAAAACCGCTCCCCCAAACTATATTTCAAATCCAAACTTCTCTACGAGTAAAAAAATCTTTCGTGGAATCATAAAACACGTCTTTTCAGAATTGAATTCCAGCATCTTGCGTAGTTTTCGCTTCCCTCGTGTACCTTGCGCGAATTTATCGCTGCAGTCGACTTCAATTTCGCCGGCGATTGATGAACTTTTCGAAATTCTTCTCCCCTTCGACTGTTTAGCCTCGGCGAGTATTATTGACCGCGAGCTCAGAATTCCTCGACTCCTTCGTTCTAGCGATCACGAGCGATGGAAAGGGGAGGCTGACCTGAGAGCAACAAATGGCTTTAGTGAAAGAGGGAGAGCCACTTTTTCTCAGATTTTTTTTCTTTCCTCTCTTTTTTTCAATTTTCTTCCGGGGCATTTTTCGATTCGGCTGTTTTTTTGGGTCGACGGGGCTGCGACCTTCTTGGTCTTGTGCTTCTAACTGTTGTCGTATTTTAGCTTTAGTTTCTCTTTGCAGGGTTCTTTTTAACAGAGAAATATTAATTTTTTTTGGAAGAAAGTTTTTAGAATTTAGATGTAGGATTTTGTTTGGTAAAATTTTACGAAATTTTAACCTACATTAACTTGAAATTACGAAAATATGTCAAGCATAAAATATTAATAGATTTATGTATGAATACTGGTTAATTACTAAATCAGTTTCATAAAAAATTGATACAATGTTTCATAAATACTGTACGATTATTCCATTTACGTCATTGCTATCGAACCGTATTCAAACATTAATATACAACTGTATGATTAAACATACAAATTTAGCATCTAAAAAGACCTAAAAACTCTTTTATTATTAGCAATCAATGCACAAAAAAAATCAACTCCCTGATAACACTCTACATTTCAAGAACTCTACATAACAGACCTTATGTCCATAAACCGATTGCAAAGCTTCAATAGAACCATCAAGACCCTGAAAAAGCGAATTTCCTCGATAGAACCTACTCTCACCCCGGCCCATCCTAACGCCGGAGTGCCCCTCGCGCTCATTAAAATCGCAACGAGAGCGAACAAAGAAAGCAAAAAAGAGAGAAAAAAAAGCCTCGCCTGCTCATCCGCTCCATAACGATATAATCGATCGCCGGCAGAAGAAAAGCGGAAACAATCCGCGCTCGCTTCGAAGAAAAAAAAAGAACGGGGCGGCGAGTTTACGATGAAATTAGCCCGGAACGAGACTCTCTCTCTCTCTCTCGTGCGGATCGATGCCAACAAAGCCAGCTCTATGCTGTATTACGTGCATACGAATTCAGACATTCTGACGTGTGTATGTGAGAGCCTCGCCCTCCGCAGCGAGAGAGCTTTTTCCTCCGATTTTGGTAATTTATAGGAGACGTTGATGCCCTGCGTCAGTCGCAAGTATGTGTGTATACGTATGTGTGAATGGGATCGAGAGAGGGACTCGCGCATGTGTGTAGGATTTTTGAGTCGGAGAAAAGGTCGTGACGGGAGAAAAAGGAGATTTTCCGAGACCTCGAGGGGAGGAAGTCGAAGTTTAAAGGGGAAAAATGTAGCTTTGAGCTGCTGCTGCTCGCGGGGAGCTGTGTGTGTCATTCTTAAAGGGGAATATTGCTTAAAGCGAGAGTGTCAGGTTCAATTTACAAGGTTTATTTTATCGCACGTAAAGATACCTTGTAGTATCTTAATATAAGGGTACTTTTAAGGTAGTATGGAAATTTTATATTGTTTATTTCATGAGATACTTGGATTTGGCTTGTACGAAAATTTTTGTTATCTGAGAATACTAAAAATACCTCGGACGTTAATTATAAAGATGCCATTCAAACAAATTAACGACATTAAGAAAGTGAAATATTGAGTGTGGAACGTATTTGAATGTTAAACTACTGACCCTGCGGAATGAATTAAAACCTAGCACACACGATAGAAAAATCACCACAGGCACGACAGGTTCCATTCTACATATGGAAAAGCGCCATTACAAAAGTTTCTCCATATTTTACGCATGTTTGATTCATGCGCTCTAATGTATATATGCAGCTAATCTAATGAGATCTTATCTCTTTTACATACTGACTGGCTCGCATTAATCAAACGATCCCCTCGTTTTCAGAGCCGAGGACATTTTCGTTTTTATTCTAGCTGTCCTAACGCATGAACGTCTCAAAATACAAATTGGACTAAATTTGTCACGACCTGTGCGTACGTGAGCTCTCCTCAATCCTTATCGTCGGAATATATTACACCGCCGTCTAAACTGTTTTTGGCATATTTTATGGAAATGGAATGTTCCTTGGATATATCAGTTGTTGTTTGTTATTTTCATTGTTATCTTCATCGAAACTCATGCATGACAAATAATCGATAAAATCTTTTTTTTTAAACTTTACAGAATTTAAATCAGTTTTCATCCGAATTTTCTCCTAAAAACATAGTTCTACCATAGAACTATCCATCCTCTATATATTTTAAATTAAACAAACTCTGGCAACCGCGTCCCTTAATCCTCTAAAACAACAACACTTCCAAAATCCCACCATTCCAAATCCACCTATACCCTCCCGAAAACACGAAACCGCTCTCACATAACACACAGACACATCTCTAAAAAAATACACTTTCCCCCTCTGTCTGGTACCATTACGCAATCGCATCAAACGCACGCGCGCGCGCGCTCCTGTCAATTTACTCTGTATTATCGGAGCGAACGGCGGCCGCAAATTCCGTCGCATTATTACCTCAGCAGCGTGTAGCACGGCCGGGAGAAAGACAGACGCCGGAGGTTTAATTAAGGAGATAATGATCGGATGAGCCGGCGGCCAGCTGTTGCGAGGGCGGCGGTGTTGTGTAACGCACGCGCGCAGCGGACGGGGCGTAAGAAGAAACGGAAGGTGAAGTGGAGAGAAATGATCGTTGAGGGGTTGTAGGAAAGTATAGCTAGTGGAGGTGAGTATGCGGGAGGGAGTTTAAGTTTGACGTTGCTCGAACGGAAAAAGAATTTTGCGTGGGTGGTGTGTTCGAGATTATGTATTTTGGAAAAGATTCTGAATTTAGAGTTCTTTTGAATATTCTGGTATAATAGGCTTGGTCCAATTAAAATTTTCTTCTGGAACTATACTATAGAAATAATTCATTTTGTATAATAATTTTTAGTTTTTTGTAACAATTATGACAAAATAAATACACAGTTGGAAGGGTTTTATCTCAACGGACAGTCATAATTAAACATAAATAAAATATGGAACGACTCATATCAATTTTTAGAGTCTCAAAGAGATTATGCCGAGCACGTGTAACTGGATACATGTAGAACACGTAGTCAAACATGCTATATGGATAGAAATTGATTCTTTTACGGACGCCGCGTCGAAGTAGATGAATGTCAAACATAGTCAGACACGTGTATTACACGAGATTCCATCAATTTTGCTACCTCTACTCGTCGTAGATAGATACTCTTTTTATAACAATTCTATCAGTGCAAAAGCTTTCTTCCTTACTAAAAATATCTAGTTCAAAAATAAACACCAACTACTAAACGACGAGATCTCCCCAAAGAAATCCCAAAAACAATCCAATTCCACGATCGAAAAATGCGACGCACGTGTGCGCTAAAGCTCGGCCCTTCCCGATATCTAAAAATAATCGTCCGCCAAGCCAAACCAAGAGAGAGCGCAACGCGACTACGACGGCGCGTGTTTGCCGGGCGCAAACAGCTCGACCATTAGGTGACCGCGACGCGTGTCCTCGCCGCAGCTCTGCGTGCCCCCGCGCCTGTTTGTCCAATTAAGCGCGTAGTCGCGAAGGATGTGTCGTATACCTATCTGGCAGAAGAGAGAGAGAAAGAGGAGGGAAGAAGAAGGAACGAACAATGGCGAGGTGAGAGGGTGGATCGGCAGATGAGATAGGTGATGTATGAATGGTATGAATTATTGGGGGCGGATTGGTATAGGGGAAAAAGGAGGGGAAGAAACAGGAAAGGGAATCTGTGGGTTGGATTGAATTGTAGACTTTGTGTTAGAAAGTAACTGAAGCTATCGATATTATATTAATAATTGTAAGGAGGTATTGTCGATAGTTTTGGAATATTTTCTTCAATTGAGAAAGGCTTCTAAAACGTTTGATAATGTAAAATAATCGTAGATCTATATTTATTAATTTAACAACCCACGAACTATGGAATTCTACGCTATTTCATTTTTTCAGTTATCACTTTATTTATTCAGAAAACATCAACAAGTTTTTAATAAAATTATCTTTTTGGGAAGAAGAGAACTCGGTAAATAATTGATAAAGTTTGATATTACACAGCAAAAATACATACCTATGCTATGTTTATC
>UXGD01002982.1:0-22602 GCA_900474315.1 Torymus auratus | reverse complement strand
ATTTATCCCATGTGGTTTGCCTATTGGGTTTTTCCTGTCTCACAGGGCATAACTCTGGGCGAATGCGCGATGGCCACCAACTTATGTATGATTTTGCTACTACACAAATAAACTTCAATTCAATTCAATTCAATTCAATAAACGTTGTTCAAATTATCTAAAAACATTTCGGATAAAAGAGTGTGAAATAGTTTAGATGATGAATATGTTTCTTAATTGCGAAACACTAAAACAACAACAAATAATAATACAACAAAATTATATACACTCGCTATGAAAAAGCACAGCACATACTATAACCATTTACACAAGTTGCAATTCTTTATTTATGAATCGTCCAAATAACCAGACGTAGTTCTAATTATCCAGACCGAGTTAAAACAACCAGCATAAAAACATAAACAAAACCGTTTATACGTTCGTTAACAGTGCAACTTTTAATCTGCACTGGCAAACTCAATGCCACACGCACGCTCCCACGCATACAGGTCGCTTTCGTCTCGTTTAGCAATCAAAGAAAGCCCCCCTTTTTACGTACGTAAAGGCCTACATTAAAAATGCGTCTCACAGAGATCGGAAACTATGCATACAAACCGCCCGCCAAAGAGAGAAAGAGAGAGAGAGAGAGAGAGAGAGAGAGAGAGAGAGAGAGAGAGAACCTTCAAATTCAAAACCCGTGCGCCCGATCCATGAAATTCGCCCATATGCATAGACCCTCGCAGTCAACCATTGCTTTTTGACTCATACACACATGCACAACCCATTCAGAGTAACATATTCTACATGTACGCATAGGTACGCGCCGATGCGTCGGACTTTGTGGTGTCGGCGACACACACATATTCTCTCTTTCTCTCTCTCTTGTTGGAAATATACGGCGAAAATTGAAAAAAAAAAATTTAACGAACCGTGTTTTTCCATTTCGCCTTCCCACCGTAATGAGCTCTGTAAGCTCCTCGAGGCGAACAAAGTGCGTCTGCGTGCTGGTGCTGTTTGTTTATTATTTATTTTTTCTTTTAATAAATTTTCACCGCTGCTCTATGCAAACATGCGTGCGCGCTCTTTGCTCCCGTTCCTATTTAACCGCGTACCTCGCAAACGATTATTATATGTATTACGTTGCGCGCGAATGTATAATTGACGTGTTTTCTTTCCTCTACGCGCTTCTTGTTTTCTCTCTCTACGCTGAATTGTTTGTCAAGCGCATGCGCTACGCTATTATTTGCGGAAGTCCAAGTGGAGATATACAGAAAGGGAGCGCTGTTGCCGTGGCTTTGGACTTTGGTCGTGTAAATGCGGGTTAATGTCTGAGCAATATGGTAATTGGAAAGTGCAGCTTTTAAAAGTGAGTCAAGCGCGGCGCGCACGGGATTTTTAATAACGTGTTTTATATAAAAGTTTCGCGTTTTTAGCGAGTGTATACATTCGTTATTTCCATTTATTATCTCGGGAAAAATATTTGCATTCCATTACGTGAAATCCATTCGGGAAAATTATCGCGCTGCAAAAAAAAAACGATTTATTGCTTCTGGGTGAATGTGTGAGTTAAATAGCAGTATTTTTGTTTTTATCGGTAGCAATGTATGTGATAAAGAAGTATTTGCACAACACTTTAATTAGTATTTCTACCAGAATTGAGAAAACCGCTAATAATTATGAATTGGTACCTGGCTACCTCCAACTTAATCTTCTGATGATTATAAAATAACGTAATTTAAGTTGGGCAGTTTTTCGTGAGTCGATCTAAGCATATAGAACAGAATAGAATTCTAGTTTATTTCTAAATGAGAAGAAGGTGTTCTTATTAGCCAACCCCAAAAATTTTGTACAGAGATCAATTTATAATACAGAATCAAGGTGGACCTTTTAACCTACTCCCATTATCAAATAACGCAATTCGAGTTGGTCGATCTCCAATCTCGAAGTATCGAAGTCGAAATCAAATTTCAAAAGAAGTCAAAAGGTAAGGCGAACATAGAAGCACAACATGATGACACATGATCAAGTTGCATCTAGCAATATGAGGACGACTCGAAGAAAGACGCGCATAGGCATCGGTATAGTTCAGGGAAAGATCACCTGTTGTTTTTTTATCAAATCCTCCTCTATTTATTTACCTATTTGCGAGTTACCACTCGTGTATCAGTATATGACGAATTCTCAAAAATTTCTACAGTTGGAGGGTGCAAAAAAAAACTTCAGTCTAAAGTTGAAAACCGTGTCACAAGACCATTTTCAACTGTTGGGAAGTTTTCAAGTATATTTAATAACTTACAGTACGACAAAAAATTTTTTGCAGAGGTGTGTCTCCATTTCCTTTTTTTTTCTTAACCCTCTAACTGCAGAAAATTTTGAGAATTCCTCATGTTCCGCTACAGATGAAAATTTATCCAAGAATTAGGGTGGAGGGTTTCGGGGTTATTATATTTTTCGGAAAGTTAATTTATTCGTTACATTGTTCATTTGATGCAATGATCAAGATACTGAAGTTCCTGAATTTCTGCCATCGCCAACTTTCTCTATTTTGGAACACAGTTTGACTGAGAAAAGTTCCCCTAATTGTGACTTGGGTACGATAGCTCATCTGGCCACATTAATTTTCAACGTAGATTATAAGTTCATATCATATTTTACAATTCGTCATCTGATTTTTATTTGCACCGATACCGATAAATTTCGTTCGATATTAGAAAATATAAATTTCTCGTAACTTTTATTTCCAAACCTCAACCGCTCGTCCCGCACCTTGCTACCCATCCAACCAACTAACACAACTACTATTTTTAATGCCTCCTAAACCCTCCACCCTTCTCCCCCTACCCTCATACATATATCGCCTCCTCCATCCCGATAATCACCAGCTGATTTACGAACCTCCACTCCCGCCTTGCTTATCTCACCACGGCCTCGTCCCTCTTAAACAGGAAAAAACAAAAGTGCAAATACTTACACACGCGGCTGTACGGAAAAACGCGCGATAAAATCGGCGATAAATAACGCGACACGCTAACGACGATTAAGGCCACGCGCGATTCTTCTCCTCCCCGGCGCCGCTGCGTTAATTCTTGCACCGGGCATGAAGCCATTGCGCTTTCTTTTCGCCAAGGAAAAAGCCACCTGCCGCGCGCCAGCTCGCAGAAGTAAACGCACCTGCGCCGCGCGAGACTGCCGCGGCTGCGAACCGAAGAAAGTCAGTGCGATTGCGGGCTGGTCAATGGTGCGAGAAATATTTACTTCGAGGCTGTGCGAATATATAATGATTCGGTCTGATTTTTCGCGGGGGGAAATTTAAAGAGCGCAAGTGCGCTTGGCGAGTTATTTGAATTGAGAAGGGGAAATAATCGATCGAGCTGTTGGGAAATGATAATCGAGTTTATTGGGAGTTATTGATATAATTCAATGGTGGACTTATTGGTGCATAAATGGTAGTGCAATAAAATTTTAGATTCATATTTTAGTTATTATTATGTCGTTGTTATGAAAATATTCGTACAAATACTGAAAAGTCTGAAAATCAAAAGAAATGCGTATTATTTAGTGATTAATTATTTTATCTGAAGGAATCATTTTAAAGTTATGAGTATTAATTATGTCGTTTTTTAACTAATACTTGAAAATACGAGATTTGTTAACTTATCATCATAGAAATAACAAAGATTTTTATTTCAATAGTGTTGCAGTAGAAAACAGTCGAGTCTAGTCAGACCAAATCTATTTGATATAATTTTTCTAATTATACGAGAATAATTAGAATTTTTGTTTTTTTTGTTGTTGTTTTTATTGCAAATAGAATAGGGATAAGTGAATAAATAAAAGATAAAATATATGGAACTGTAGCTTTTATTTAATAAGTGACAAGACTAAAAGAGGATCTGAAAATAACTGAACGCTGTAAAAGATTTCTGTAACAATAAAGAAAGTATTTATGAGAGGTTTCTACTTCAGTTTACCCATCTGTTCAGACTTAAGTTTAATAAAGGTCCTAGCACGTTAGCAAACGATTAATTTTAAGAACATTAATTATTTTTGTATAAATAATTATTGAACTTTGTTAAATGATTCAACAGTTAATAATTAATGTAAATTAATAAAATACGTACTATAATAGTTTAATTGTTTAAAATCTTTTCAAGTAATTACACTTATTACTTTGCAGAATGAAATATTGAAATACTTTGCCTTGCATACATTAACATATACGTACATTCCCGATTGATCAATGCACTTAATCGGTAAAAAAAATCTCAATCAATTCGGCAAGTCCAGCCGTCCTTTCGAAAAATGACCTAGCAATCCATGCAAACTACATCATTACCTTTCTCTCTCAACACATCCAACTTTCCCCACATAAAAACCAAAAGAGAAAAAAAAACAGCTTCATATGCCTACCACCGACAATCAAAACATCTCGGCCAGTCGCAGTCCGCGATTTTTGCGCAACACAAAGCCACTCTCAGCAGCTGCTGCCCCCGAAATCTGCAGCGCAGAGTGAAAAGTTCTCCCGCGCGAGCGCAGGTGCGAGCTCTTTGGGAAATCGGGCCGAAGGAGGTGTCGAAATAGCGGCTCTTTTCTTTCGCCGAGCGTCGATCGAGAGGTGATAGAGGATGAATGCGATGGAGCGTTAGCCACTAAGAATGAGAGAGACAAGAGGGAAGAAGAAGAGATTGATGAATTTATTATGGTATTATGCGCTAAATAAGGGAATAAACCGGATGGTTGTGCGTGGGAATTGAAGAGGTAACGGTTACCATCTCCCCGCGAGATTCTTTCTGCAGTTTAATTGTACATGGAAAATGCTTATATCACATTTACCTGGTTAACGCGCATAACAATATTAAACTCTGTTTCTTCGAAAGATGGGCGCGAAGAAATGTTGTCGTTTCCTGCGAATCAACAGCAGAGAAGAGCGCACATTTCGAAACCAAGTATCACTCGGATTTTTAAAAAGCCATAACTGTTTCTCCCCCACCGCGCACCGATAACTTTTAATCCAGCTCGTTTCTCAGCCACAATACTACTAACCATTAAAATAACGCCCACGCGTATATATATAATACACAGCGGCGAAATTTATTCCCACCTCACCCACTCGCGCTCTAAACAGACTCCCGCGAAAAAGTGCGCCAATGTCCACTCGACTTTTATTACACGCTTTACCGATAACCATACTACTCTCGCAACGGGAAAAACACACACCGCGTGTGCACAATCGAATGCAAATGCGCGCACTCCGGTAAGGGGGGAGCAGAGTGGGCGCCGATAAAAATTTCGCCGCACGAACAGCGAGCGCCTAATGAAGCTTCCGAGAAAAATCATCGCGCGAGAGTAAAATGCATATAAGCGTCCGATAAAAGCTCTTATGCATACGCACACACACACACATGAAAGCGTGGAGCGATAAACGTGAGCGACCTTCGCGGCTGCGGGCGAAAACAAGAGTATAATACGGAGGCAAAAAGTCGCTAGCGGTGCCGGGAGTCGCGAAAGTTTCTTCGCGCGGGAAAAAAAGCATATATACGCTGCACGCGGCTGTGGGAGACCGAGAGAGAGAGAGAGGACGCGACACCTGCTGCGCGCGGATTGATGCGGGCGCGTTAATTAAAAACGAAAATAAACAGAGCAACGTAGGTTGACGCTTGCTAGGTAAAGGTTGGAGCACGAGGTTCGTTTTATAAAGTTAATAGCGAGGTGTGTAGGTTTATGGTATAGATGTATATTATCGATAAAAGGTTGTTTATGCGAGGTGTGTGAATAAAAGCAAGTTTTAAAGTGTTCTGGCATTTGTGAATTTTATCATAACTTCCAAAACTGCATGTATATTATGCAAAAAAGAATGGAATTCGGCATTCGGTAGCAGTTTTAAAAGTGCCTTTTACATGACGTCCCATTATCAGGGTTATAAAAATGTGCAAAAATATTTAAGTGTTTGAATCAATGGAGAATGAAATAACAATGATACGTAAAGTGGTGGCTGTAGCGTATAATAAAATAAAATTTATCGTTATTTTGTTTTTAATTCACATTTATTATAACAGCAAAATACTTGGGGTCAAATTCATCGCTGTGCTCCTGAGACTTTTTTGATAATTACAATATAAAGTGATGAGTAATTCTTGTGCAGCGATTTCTGTTAAAGTCTTTGCAGTAAGTTTAGAATCCAGCATAGCAAATGAACCTCTTAAAAAGCAAAGAGCTATTCTGTGTTCAATATTACACAATAGTTAATACACGACTCGCTTTTTCCATTAACTGTAATGTGCATTGCTATGAAAATACGCTTAAATATTTGCTTTGCACAGATATAACCAGGGTATAAAAAGAAACGGATATTTTCACTACGTATAATCTGGTTTCATTGACTAATGAAATTATACTCCTAAAATTCATCCTCAAAGTTGATGAATCACATTGTCTCTCGCCAAAACGAAACACTCCGAATTTTCTCCACAAGCCAGCACCCAAACCTTCCTCCTCCTCAAAAAACGCAAACTCAACTCTATTACGTAAATCCTCTGCTCCTCCCATCGGTGTGCCTCGGCCTTAACCCACCCGCACTCTCTCAATCCCGCTCAATTTTTCCGCTTCATCCTCTCTCTCTCTCTCTCCTCCTTCTTTATTTTGCTTTTTCCGCCATCACGCTCGCTGCATCGTGCTCACCCGTAAATAACCTCTCTCTCTCCCTCTCTTTCTCTCTCGCTCTCTCGCGTCAGGTGACATCTGCGGGCTTATACGCGCGCGAGCGTACCGACCGACCGGTTTCGCGCGCATATGGAATGGCACGCGCGAGCGAGTGCACCGCCCGAACCTGTTCGCTCTCCCATTGTGCGAAATTGCGGGGACGAGAGGAAGAGGATATGTTCTTTTTTTGCACACGCGGGAGAGAGAAGACGCGGGGCTTGGGAATGTAGGTAGAGAGAGAGGTGCAGGTAAGGAGAGAGATTTTCGGGAGTGAGAGGAAGAGGGTCAGCATCGTGTATATGCAGGAGGCGAGTTTTTGCGGGAGTCGTAAGGAGGACGGATAATGTGTGTGTTGGTGCAGGAAGTGGAATGAGGTGGGTACATTAGGTCCAAGGAGGAAGGAGAATTTTTTTTCGGGAATTTCGAGTAGGTGATTGTTTAGGTGGTTTTTTGTCCTGATGGGAGAAAGTGACAATTGAATTACTCTATTTACTTTGGAAAGGAAACAACTGGAAATTACGTGTGGAGATAAAGCGTTCATTTTTGTTGCACAAGAGAATGTTTAATTAGCTGGTTCGAAAGGAGTTGTAACACACCCGCACCTATATATACGACAGAAGTACGTTCTTCTACTGTTTTATAGCTGAAAAAAATCAATAATATAGTCAAGAGGTCTTAAAATAAAACATTTTTCCTTGGTATTAATGTAGAATGTACGTTGGAATAAAAATGTTAAAAGCACATTTGCAATATTTTTTGTTATTAAAGTTTATACCTTAAAAATTCGTATACATTACCAAAGCTTCGGAGAGTACAATAAAGAATTTTATGAGCCATTGGTAGCTCTCTTACAGCACTAAACCTGTTAACCAGTTCATAACTGTTGCTCTCATTTCAACCAGATTGTACGAAGCTAAAAATATATCTTTAAACGATGCATAATAAAAGACACGTCAAGAAGAAAAATCCGGGCAAGGATATGAAATGAAATCCAATACCTGCTTGAGCTTTATTTATAGATTGTAAAATATAAGCTTTTACAAACAATATTTTCAATCACAAATAGCAACATTATTAAAAAAAAAAAACACTAAATTCTAGAACTTAATTACCTAAATACTCACACAATAAAGCACCATAACGTTTCTATATACGAACACATCTAATCGTTAGCTAAACACGCCCCATACAATCTGCCCAATCATGCGCCAACACAGCTCATCCATTCAAATCGCAACACAATCGCACGCGACTTAATGACAGTCCCACGATGAACACGTCTCCCAGAGGTAAATATCTGGGTAATCGTTCCGTCGCCGCTTGCATTATACAGACGCGCGAGAATCAATTGACCGCTCAAGTAAACCGAAGACACGCGGCATCACGCGAAATTCGACGGGTCACGCGACGAGCCACTTTTCGGACATTCTTCCTTATAATACAGCCAGGTTCGCGGAACGTCGTCTTCTAAATAAACAGTGAAAGGGAGAAGCCATTTATTATATCAAAAAAGTGCAATCGCTGGAGGGGCAAGACTAATCGCGCGTTCCCACCGCTACATGTATATCCACGTGATATGCGACAAATTAAATCCCCATAAACGCGAACAATCGCTAATCCTCTCGATTTGGCCTCAAATCGACGTTAGACACGCGCGGCAACACATATGTATATACATACATGCATATATATGTGCACACGGAGAGAGGTATAAAGATTAATCGTCGCGAGAACATCAAAGACGCCTGTCGGCATGTAATGACCCCGCGCGCCTGGCCGTATTAACATGAAAATGCTTGTCATACAACGCGATAAATAATGCATCGACGCGAAATGCCGAAGGTGCATCCCCCCCTCCCTCCAACGTTAGTCGTTCGTGTATGCGTGTTCTCTCTCTCCCGGTACCGACTGACTGCATTCGTGCTCTCGCTCGGGCATAAATTTCGCGCCGGTTCTGTTGTGCGCGCGGGCTCCGGCAGTTGGAGCAAGCGAGCTATTACCGGTGTATAGTATGAGGAGTGAGTCGTAGGGGAGTTGCTCGGCGCGGTTTAGAATTTTCGTAAAATGGCTGCTTTTATTTTTAAATGATGAAGTTCGATTTGTTGGTTTGGTAATCTCTATAAGGTCTGTTGTAGAATTATTTTACGAATAATAGAAAAATTACGTTTTGGTATTGGAGAGAGTAAGCTTTTGATTTAGTTGAATGGAAACTTCCGTTAAACTACGTTTCGATCGAAAATTTTAAACTTTCAAGGATTATACAAATAGTTTATTTAAAATCTTCTTTCCCTTTTTCGTTACGTTTACTATCATGAGGGCAAATGCTAACCCAGTATAACAACTACTCAGATGATGTGATTGAATTAATATCAATTTTTGTTTGCCCTATTGGAAATCGCCCTTTTTCTCCCATTTATGAAATGATTTTTCAATTATTTTTTAGCGATTTTATGGTAAGTTGACCGAAGTCGCATCAAATGCCAAAAAAATGTTTGAAAAATCGGTTCACAAATAGAAGAAAAATGGAAATTTTCAGCAGGGTTGCGAAAATATATATAAACATTTTCTAAATTTATTTTATTCTTATATTATCACTGATATTTTTTATTTCCAATATTATGAGTTACAATACTATAACTAATTTCTATGAATAATTGAAAATAGTGATAAATTGGAGTGCCGTGATTACAATTGGATATACATAAGAGATACTCAAACCATCATATCTCTTCTTTTCAAATAATTTGCATAAATTATTAACGAGAATTCCATTAACAGCATAATAATTTCAAGTTCAATTAAAAACACTGTACATTTCTCCTAAATTTTACCTAAATGTTTTTTTTTTATCAAAGCTATCATTTTATCACAATTTCATCAATATTATTTATACAACAATCCTTTCAAAACGTATCGCCTATTCAAAGCAGTCAGCAGCGACCTAACCGCTGATACTTACACTCGAACCGCACGCAACAGCAGTCGCGCCGTACGCGATAACTCACAACTCAGACCGCGCGCCAGCGAACAACATACACACGCACGTACAATGCCTTTTACGCACCCACGACTAGTCGTCGTTCCTCCTTACCTCCTTTTATCTCTCATTCTCTCTCTCTCTACCTCTCTCTCTGTCTCTCTCTCTTTCTCTTCTGGACTCCGTATGCGGTATCTTTACAATAGCGCAGGACTCTCCCCCGCGATGAATATTTCATGGCCTCGGCGCACTCGCAATTGACTTATTTCGCGCGCGCACTCGCCTCTCTTTCTTTCGGCGATCTTCTTTTGCGCTCTCGCGCGACTCTTGACGGTATTATCTTCTTCGACTCTCTCTTTCTCTCTTTCTATCTCCGCGTAAAAATCGTCGCAGACAATGCGCACTGCCGCGGCGAGCAGAGCAAATTAACCCTTTGAGGTGCATGAATGCAGTGGTCTGGTGTAAAAATTTCAGTCGGAGGCTGCGTGCATGCATTCATGGCTGCTTAGAGAGAGAGAGAAAGAGAGAGAGAGAGAGAGAGAGAGAGAGAGAGAGAGAATCGTGCGTTTTGTTTGGTTGCACGTATGGAATGGTCGTAAGTGAAACGCGCTATTCATACGTCATAACTTGTAAAGATTTCCTCCGAAAAAAGTGTATTTGTGCATTTCAATTGAATGAGGCGGAGAGGTATACATCGGTAGAGATGTATGTTTAGATTACATGTGTGCGTAATTAGATGGATATCAAAGGTATGCTATGGCGGAAGAATAGTATTTGAGATACAATCGACAATTTTGAGCATTAAAAAGTTATTTTAATATAATTTTCAGTATATATTATTTTAATTTTAGTTTTGAATAAAACACGATATATCAATTCAATATATAATATTTCAATACCACTAATATAACTTAATGATTTAATACTAAAAGCTTAACGTCGAGATCTTTATATATTTAGACATAATACACAAATAATTGATTTATTTGATAAAAACACTAATTTATTAAAGGAGATTTTTTTACCTATTCAAATCAAAGATGAACTATATACCTATTTTTTAATTTACTGAAATGATTTCATTAAAAATATTGAAAGTATTTTAACATCATAATTGATTATTGTTTATTTTTTTACGTTACACTTGCGGTAAATCGTCATAAAACTTATGTAAGCAATTGAGATATGGATTTTCTAAAAAAAGAGTCCGCTCTAGTAAAATCGAAGTAGTAAAGTGAAGGCACGTGTGAAATAACCCACCCGTGTCATACATATGCTGCAGTTTATATACAACAATAGTCTGGAGTCAGCAAAGCATTATTATCTTTGATTTTTTTCGTTGTGAATCGAATAATCATAAAAGAATCAATTAATTTCTAGTTTAAAGCGACACCGAGAGAGGGAAAGCTTAAACTGAGCCCTCAAATTTTCAACAAATGTGATCATATACATCAATCATTTGCCTAGATACCTTATATCATTTTACTTTGTTTGTTGGTAAACGAGACGGAAGAAGAAGTCAATAATTATTTTGATAAAAATGGCGTAGTAATTCCTATAGGAGATTTAATTAAGGCCTAAAAATGACAAGAACTTTAGCTGATACTTTCGGAATCTCATAAAAATAATTTAGATAAATGCTTTGTTAAAAAATGACTGCTAATTTCATTGTTGACATTGCTTTTGATGGTGAAATGTCACGCCTATACGGAAAAGACTCGAGTTTCAATATTGTCAGTAATATTATTGATTTGATATAAATCAATGTACATAATTCAGGATATGTGTATTTCCACGTAGCAATAAAAGATGGCAAAAAATTAAAACAATGAATTATTTAAAAATAGTTTACGACTTTCTAGATTTTTTTACGAGCAAGAAGACTTAGTATACTTTTCACAAAAAAGAAACATAATTTCTGTTCAAAATATTTCAGTCACGGCGTACTAAAGATAGAAATTAGTTCGGTACAATTTTACTGTAAATTATTGTAAAGTTGAAAATGAAAGAAATTTTCATTTTATTTGTTTTTGTAAAGTTGTTTTTTATTCAAGGATCTACTGTTATAAACATCAAAAGTCTGATTTCTGAAATCTGTAAGCATTCAAAATTACATCAGATAACTATATTTGAAAATAACAGAAGAAATGTAAATTGGAAAGCTTGGAACTTTATTTTTGAAAGTTTTGCAAATGAAGTACCAGTAGTCGTAATTGACTTAATGACAATTAAAAGCACTGGTGATAATCGATCCCTTAACATGCCAGTATTGAAAAGTCCCAGATTATCAACAATATACGTTATTTTCGATTATACAAATGAGGGAAAAGTGGATTTCAATGAAGTGTACGATGTTTTGGAAGATTTAGTAAATATTTCATCAATAGCTACAAGACCTAAATGTTTATTAATATCGCTTAGTACTAGCAATGATACATATGAAGAAGTTAAATCATTGTTACGTCATGCTTGGATATTAAAATTTTTAGATTTCACAATAATGAAAGTAGATAATACCGGTAATACCGTCTTTTTCAATTATAATCCTTTTATGAAGGTGTACAGAATAGAGTATTTCACGTCCATGGAAAATATCTTTCCTGATAAATTAAGTGATATGAAAAATTTCTCTATACGTATACCTGTTTTCAATGCAGCGCCTATGATGATGATAAAACAAAACAACTCAACATTGAAGGTTACAGGTTTATATTATCTTCATATGGAAACTGTCTTAAGAAAATTAAATTTCAATTCACAATTAATGCTTCTATCAGACATGCATACTTCTCAACTAGTAGAAACCTTTTTAAAAAATTTAGAAATGAATTCATTTAATTTATTACCAATACCATGTTTAGTGAATTCAATATTATATGGGAGAAATATTTTGATTGGCAATTTTATAGTTAGTAGTAAATTGGTTTTTATAGTTCCCATTATCCTAGAAGCGAAACTTGATTTATCTTTTAATATCATAGCTAAAATTATATTTATCTTTATTGTGATACTTTTATTTTATATTTCATCACGTGTATTAAAATTTAAATCTTTGCACTGGAAGATAGATTATATTTTACGAATTCTCATCTGTATAACAGTTACGCCACCTAAAACATCGATTGAAAAAATTATTTTTATTTTACTCGTTTTTTTATCTATACAATTTTCTGGTGAATTACTCATTGCTTTAACTAAAATTAATCTAATAAATCACGAAGTACAGTTTAAAACGTTGGAAGATATTTATCGGTCAAAAATGACAGTATTCTATGTCCCGGGATATAATAATAACAATGAAGAAAAATTTAAAAAACTTATATCGGAAGCTAAAGAGATCAACACTACACAAAATTGCATCAATATTTTGATAAAATATCGTAATGTGATATGTGTAGTTCCTAAGATTATAGCAAATTTTGCAATAAAACAACATCTAAATACGTATGGGAAACCTATAATGAAAATAGCAAAGCTATCATTTCGTGAAGAATTTGTAGCATTTTCATTCGAAAAAGCATCACCATTCATCAATAAAATCACTTACTTTGTTCAACAAATAATAGAATCTGGAATACCTGCTACGTGGCAAAGTAGAGTAGCAATGACAATTCATCGTTCTGCAAAGTCTTCTGTTTCTCATGATTCTATCATCACCCCGTTAGTAATTATACTATTAAGTGGATATGCTATAGCAGCTGTGCTATTTATTTTTGAATTTTTGCATTTGTCACATTGAATTAGTAGGGCTAATGAAATTAAAGACTCTGCATTCAAATATATGAATTATTTTTCAAGAATTGTAATATTCAATTTACATTTTCAATAACAAAAAATCGTAAGTCCATGGATGGTATCATTGAAGTGAAATAATCTGAATGCCTCATTGATTGAAATTGTAGTTCGCACCACTATAAGAATTTTTTCGTTCCTTAGATTAACATATTATCTACAAATAAATAGATTTTAATCGAAATTGATTTCATTTCACCAAAAACTATGATTATTGAGAAGCCAAACAATTATTTACTTATATGAATTTATGTTATTGTATATTATTAAGTTCCTAGTGAAAGTCATCCGATTTTTTCTGCTATGTAAAAATTATTTTTACAATTAGTCAAAATAGTATATAAATGTGTGACCTTGGCTGTTTGATATTTATAAAGAATTTGATTCCAGCTTATGTTTTCCACAATGTATGTGTGGATGTACGTATGTGGTCAAGTTACCTGACTACCTTAGGAGTATTCACATTGAGCAGATTTCAATTAATATCTGAGGCTTCTGATCAATTAATTATTAGCAAAATTTCATTAGTTACCTTTTTAGAAATAAACAAATATGTCGTCGTTATTAATTTCACTTTCACGCTTTGAATGCTGTATTACTAGATTTCGCAAAGCAACTGAATTTTGTTCAAGACTCGAATGATATTCTTTGTTTATATTAATTATTAATTTTTACATGTTTAGCAAGTAAAATAGTGTTAGAAGTAAAATATCCCGCCCTCTTGTATACTATCGCAATATCACTGAGAATTGCAGTTACGTTTGTAAATGTTTTTCCAAAGAATCACCTAATTAGCATATACAACGGTACAATTGTGAGCAGTTTGATATTATTGTATTAACCATGTATTTATGTGAATTGTAAAATAAAATAGTGTGTAACATGTCTTGATTCATTTGCAATCATACATCGATCATTTTCTCATCCTATCCATTTTGTACGAATTGCGTTTTGAACCCAATTATACATTATGGTCCCATCGTATCAAACCATCATTAAAACATTACGTTTCATCTTTCCACTTGCACTAAGTGGCTCGTTACCGACACGTAACACAACGATATAATAATTACAAATAACAGAAAAATCGCAATGTTGCATCTTACGTTATATTTATTTATTTTCGCATAAGATTTTGTCAATTCTTTTAAACAGCTATACAAATATATTATGGACCACTATTTTGCATAAGTTACTATTCAAATTTTAAAATATTCACATCAAGTGTAGGTCTTGCCAGCCATACTGCGACTATCTCATTAGCATTCAACTCATCACGAAACTAAACCAAATTCCTAATTCGTACCATTACCCAACATTATAGGTGTGGCCAAACTAAGACTATGCATTGTGTCACTACAAATCATTCACAAAAACCATCACCAATAATGACAGAGACAACGCACCGCGCCAACACGCACATCCTCTCTCAACCGCCCTGTCATTGCTCCACCTTCACGAAAAAAAAGAAAAAAAAATAACTTGGAAACTCGCGTACGCACGCGTGGATTGTCATTCTCGCGGTCCACGCGCCCGCGAACGCCATTAGCAATAATGAAATGTAAAAGTTTGTGGGACTGATTACACGATTGCAGCGCGCCGCAGCGGCCATTATGTCGAAATTCAGCGAACGCGCGCGCGGAAGGCTCGTGACCTGCAATTTGAATACATCAGGAGGAGGAACTCGAGGTGCGCGCGCTCGCTGCTCGCTCAGCTATATATGTATACGCGAAGGGAAAGAAGAAACAATGGGAGAAAAGGGAAGCGGCAGAGGGGGAGAGAAAAGTACATAGGGAGTTTCGGGTTTGTTTATTTTGTTGGTTAACTTTGTTGCTGCGCGCGCGCGATTTTTCTTATTTCCGCGAGGAACGGGTGCGGGCGAGGGAAAATAGTGTGACGTGGTTAAAAGTGGAGCGGTGGTGATGATGTAAGTTGGATAAAAGAATGTGATGGAAAAAATTCTTAAGTAAAAGTAAATTTTTTATGTCATTGTGGATCGTATATTATGGGCTAAAAATGTAACATGTGTCATCAAAAGTTACAGTATTATATTACATCTCTGAAATTATTAAAAAACTATTTGAAATTACCATTTTTGCTGCGGTTTTCGTAACAATTTTTCTGCAGAATTTCACGTGTTCAAGAATCAGAATGAATTATTTTGTAAAGTTTCAGAATTTCATCGTGTGTTCATGAATTAGAATGAATTATTTTGTAATTTTTCACTATAGGAAATTTCACTACGTATAATTACTATCATCAAGTGTATATCGATGAGCAATTATCTTACCCACCGCAGGTCAATATTTGAATCTAATACTGTAGCCTAATAATGTCGTACCTATTACGCGTGATGCCTACCTACATAAATTTCCTTGTTTGCGTCTAAACAGTGTCCCGCGTGTATTAACATTTGTATATTAGTAATTATACCTCTAATGATACACTAAATCAGTGTAATTATCACATTCGATGTTACAATCCAATCCCAAATAATACAATGGTTTTAACATCATTCTCTATTTATAAATTTTATTTTGCCAAATTAAATAACTATAGGTACTTAAAAAGTTTTATTTCACCCCAACCGTTCTCACTTTATAAATACCACTCGAATCTTCTAAGAATCAAACCATACAGTATATATAAAAAAAACACCATACCATTCATCTTCCTAGAGCATGCAGAACAAACGACTGCACCAAGACAGCGATGCCACCACACACGTCGACCCCAAAAGTCCAGCGAAACAGCCGTAACAAAGCGCCGTGCCAAGTCCCCGCCATCACTTGTTCGCGTACGCGGCTCACCGCTGCACGGTCACGCGTAATTTCGCTCGATCCGCTCCACCACGAGACGTATATATACACGCACACACATGACCTCTCTGCCTACATGTATACCTATATACACGTACGTACGCAGAGCAGGATCGATTTGGATCCGTCGGCGATCTAATTTCTCACGTTAATTTCCCGTGCACATACACACAGACGTGTGCGCGTCTCCCGCTATTTAACTTGCTGATGAATAAGTCGCGCTACAGCGTACGCGAAATTAAAAGGTACGCTCGCACGGGCTTCGAGGGTCATTTTAAACGTCGATCGCGGCCATTTCAATTAAAAGTTTTGCCTCTTTCCCCTTGCGATTATTGCTCTGCGCGCACTCGCTCGTTAGGCAATAAGCTGCGGTGGAGCGATAATTGTAGGATTTGTATTCTCTCGCGGTGAGCGTGCAAATTCTTTTTTTCCTCTCTGGAGTGCGAGTCGCAGAGCTGCGCGCGGGTATAGATGGGTTTTGTGAAAAAGTTTGTTCGATGGGCTGTTGAGCGCGGCGCTGTGCGCGGTTTGATCGGCGGTATTGGTGCTTTGTTTTCAATGGTAAATGTGAACTGGTGGTTTATTCAGGCACAAGTGTTGAAAATTTACTGAAAAAAAAAAAAAAAATTATTTATCGAGAATTTGTAGAGCTGCGTAAAAGGTCAATGTCTATAATTTACTGGGAATGAAAGCTGCAGTTAGACTTCATTTCTAGTTGTTTTTACGTTTGGTTTGAGGGTAACGAATTGTCGAGAGTTTTTTATTTAAAGAAGTCGCCATAACGGGTACACGTTATGTCAAAAACAATACAATCAATGTTTTCATATATTTGGACTCGATACCAGAAAATTCAACCAGCACTTTTTTTATACCTATTGTATTTAAAACCCTTATTATTTATTACTGCTGAACTATAATACATTTATAATCACCATCCCCTTATATATGGCTTCCTCGTATTTTTAGTATTCCAATTTGATCCATTTTAATTCTCAAAAGCATTTAATATATATTTCATATCATTTTACAGCCAAGTACCGCTTTGCCAAAATTCACCACCACCCCTATATATATCCGACCTAATTTACACTAACACATACAGCCACCCCCAAAAACAATAAAAAAAAGACACAGCAGGTCACGCGGCGCGCACCGCGAACTTTGTATCTCGCGCGCACCGTGCCGAATAATAGATATTACCGCAAAAGCGGCGCTACCGCGCGGCGGTGGCGGCGGCTGCAGCCCATGCACGCGCCGAAAATTGATTGGGCATGTATAGCGCGTGGCGGTGGTACAGGCCCTTGTCGCGGCCGCTACATACACGAAAGAGTCGAAAATCGTTAAGTGGAAATCGAACGCGAGCGTGTATGCGTGTATAGGGGAGGATGGATTTTTGTTGGGCGTTAGTTATGGAGCACGGGTTTTTGGGGCTATTTATGAGGGGGTGGGGTCTGTTAGTCGCGCGGTGTACAGTTTTTAAGGGGTAAAACGAATGGTCGAGTAAGTGGAGTTGGTGATTTGTTCGTGCGAGGAGAGTGGTATTGATCGTTAATTGGTAGAATGATTGATAGGGCTTTTATGAATAAATTTATACGGATTTAATGAAATCGATGATCAATGAAAGAAGGTAAACAATTATATTAATAAAAAATTTATGAGTTTTTAGAACAATGAGGATTTTCATGTTCAACCACGCTAAATAGAATTTTCATGTATAAATGGTAACAGGTATTATGCTCGTTTCAGGTTACAAAATAATGATGGAAAGTCTTAAAAGCTCTCGATTGTATCAAATTGTACTTCGTTGTATACGAAGGGCGAAACTTGAATAAAAATTTCATTCTGATACAAATTCAATCGCAGTTTTAATTAATCGAACGAACGTTAAAAACACTCCATATCCCTCGATATCGAGTAACCTTTTTTTCCCCCATTACATTGTCGACCGTTAAAACATTGCGTTTCGCTTTGCTTAAGCAGCCCCGGCGAACTTCGACAAAGTACCCGCGTGTTCCAACTCCCACGCCGAGCTCTGCGAAAGGAAAACGGATTCAATTTCAATCGGGAAAATTTTTAATCGGCATAATACCCCGATTTACACGAGTTTCAGCCCCGCCATCGAACGGCCGAGGCGAATTGTGTGCCAGCGACAGAGAATGAGACCTACCGAATCCATCCGGTATGGATAACTTTTGGAAAACGAGGTCATTGGAGAACTCGACTTCTCTCCCACGGGGAATTCATTAATTTTAATTGGCCGGGCGCGGGCTCAGATTTTTCGACAGACCCGTATATATACATATACGAATCAAAAAGTGAAGAAGAAGGAGAGGAAGAAGAGACGACGCGCGTTTTAAACTTGCGCGCCGGAAAAATTATGGACAAAAGGGAGGAGGCGCGCTGCAGACACGCGGCGGCATCTTCCACCCGGCTTGTGTACAAGGGTGGAGAAACTTTTTTAATTAGCGCACATTTACGCGCGCGCGTGTGTATATATACAGCGTGACACTCTCTTTCTCCCGCGCCGGTTTCTTGCGAATTTTTTTTATTACGGTGCCCGCTGCGCGCAACGCTTCTGTCTCTGCCTCTGCGCGCGCGTTTTCATTTGTTCGGCTGTGTACGTTTTTTTTCGGCTTTGTTTCTTGAGCAAAAGTTTTTGTCACCGGGGTAAGACTTTTTGCCGGCTTGTAAATAATTAACGGGGATCAATTTGTTTGCAGTCGCCGGCTGGAATAATGAATGCGATGTGTATTACAATGGTGGTAGAGTGCATTTGTATAAATGGATAATGCCGTGTTCTTACGAGTTTGTGCACCGTAAATGAACTTTTTACGCAAATTAAAGTACATTATCGTTCAAAGACTTTTGTTTGAAATCTCATTTTATTTCCAAGCTTTTGTTGCAAAATGATATACCAAATTATTTGGCAAAGGATCGTTATGTTTTTCCCCGTTCTTTATATAGTGAAACACATCAAATACTGATGTAAAAATTTCACCAATGTTTGTAATGAAATCACATGCTTACTATATGAAATAAACGTTATTTTCAAGTACGAAATGTGTCAACAAACAGTTTTCATAAATCATTTTCGGTCTTCCACATTAAAAAAAATATATTAAAGCAACAAACTTCCCGTTAAACCTCATCCTTGCCAAACCTTCCACGCCACATTCCTTCCCCACGCTTAAAAAAAAACTTTCCGCACATCCTCTCTGGAAAGCCGAGGAAAAAAATTCCTCATCCACCCCTTTTCTCCCCACGCGCCACCAAGGATATCGTGACAGCGCCCTTAACGCATGACTTTTTCCTTATCCTCTATGCGCACTTGACTCCTCCCTCTTCCTCCTCCCGCGCGCACTCGACTCTTTGCCGCGCGGCGTACACACGCGCCGCGCATCCGGAACGCGGATATAATCTAATTATCCGGCACGACAAATCTCGTTATCTACCGCGGCGTAAACGCAACGCGTGGTCGGTCGTGCATTCGCGAGAGAGAGAGAGAGGGGTAATTCGAAAATAGACGCGCGCGGAACGAGCGTGGAAGGACCGGGAAAATTGCGCAAGGATGAATTTTCGCGAACTGCGAGCTCTCCGGGTCATTGTCAGTAGACTTTGAGTGTGCGGATGTGATATGGGAGTGGGAAATTAGTTTTGCGGAATGATTTTGAGGCGGATCGGGGTAATTTCGGGGCGGAATTTTGGAATTTCATTAAAAAGCGGTAAGCGCGAGGTGGCTCGGTGTAATATGTGTTTTGAACGTATTACGGCGATAAGGAATTAAATGTTAATTAAGACAAAAATGTTTGTAGATGGTAAAATGAAATTACATTTTGATTATGATGCCAATGAAATTACGGCACTAAGTAGATGAAATATTTTGTGTGTAGATATATAAATATTGTAAAATATAAAGGAAGTGCACATTCCGTATAATATAGTAGTGTATAAATTGTGCAGTCCTCACAAAAATTTTATAAAACATTAATATATCATGAGCGCAACTATATTTATGAGGATGATTTTTAAGTTGACAGGAGTTGTTGTAAGATACAGATATTTAAAAAATTCCAAAAAGCTATTAAATTATTTTCAACTACAACTTACATCGAGCAATATCCATCGACTATCCTACAATGATCATCTCGTAAAATTTCGATTCTATACCATTACGCACACACACATACCCACATGCACACACTGGAAAAGTTGAAAGTTAGCGGTGTGCAAAGTAGTCGGGAGCGTGCGCTCGCTTCGTGGAAAGAAAAACGAGCAAGAGGTAAAGGAAACGCGTGCGCGCCTGAGTGGCTGGCTTATATGCAAATTCTTGAGTAATTCATTTTTGGGATCCTATTAGGAGGCTAAAATCGCGTTATCCGACGTAATTCGTGCGCATTTAACGCTGTAATTAGTCAAAAGTGGATGAAATTTCCACGCGTGAGTGGGCGCGACGGGGAAAATGCCCGTGCGACGATTAATTTTTCGTTTGAACATTCGAGCTGACGTTTCTAGATGAAAGTCAATCTCTTTTTCGAGGGTTAATTAAAATATTAGTCGGGGATTATGTGTCCCGTTAGCGATTGTGAGGGCAGATACAGTGTTTGTAAAATTATAGTGTGTACTTGTGGAATTTATCGTTTGACTTTTCCATAATATGTAAACTCGACAGTAATATATTTGTTTTTCTGATTTGGATGCATCAAGCATTTTAAACCATGAAATAATGTCTATGTAATTTGCTTTAATCAAATATACTATTGATCAAAGATAACGATGTAATTCAATGATGATAATAATGTTAACATATTATACATTAAGTTGAAGAAATTTTTTTAGTTATTCACAATTTCATACTGCTATCGAGTGGATATCAGTTGATGAATAAGAATATACCCATATCACGATGAGATTTCCCCAATTACTGTGAACTGCCTCTCGATGACTATAAGAGAGATTTTACATTTTCAAAAAGATTATCACAGTTCCATCGTAAGCATCATCAGCGTATAAATGACACTTGTAATAAAGTTACTCTGAGCACCTATTATTGATGTTGAACAGAACCAAAGTTGACAATTGAAACAAGCAATATTAAAATCATCTTCTCCAGAGATGACTTTATCATTATATTTCTAACTCTTTTGATCTTCTGTTTTATCGAAAAAATCTCTCACGCATTCCAAGCACAACTTCAAAAGCGTCACCAATTTCATTCTAATGACCAATCCCTCCTATTAATAATGATAAAAAAAGTCATTATACGTACATTATACACTATTTTTACACAACAGGCCAACCTCCACCTGGCAAACCGATAAAACGAAAATAAATCAGACTCCCGACAGCGAGCACGCACGCCCGCGCCACTCGTATAATAATAATCGTCACACGCGTAGACATGCATCCCTGAAAAATATTCGCTCACCCCCTCACCCTACCGTTCGTTCCCGAATTCCCAGTCCGCGTATATATGCGCGCACCGAGTGGAAATCGAGCACTTGTGGGCGCGTGCAAAAATCCTGCGTTTTTCGACGCATGCTATATACGCGGAATAGGGGGTGGGAGGCAGGCAATTGGACGGTGTCGCTGTGATGTGTCCATCGCTGAAAAATTCGTTAATTTCACAGTGGCTGAGCCTTGAGCTTTTGTCTCTCTCTCCCTCTCTCCTCTCTCTCACCTCTCTCTCTTTCTCGCTCCCTCTCTCTCCCTCGTCTTTTTTGCAGAGCAGGGAAAGCTCGTTTCCGTTTCGGCTCTTATATTTTGGAAGAACGTTGCATTCGCGATATTTTTTGGGGCAGAGGGTAGAAAAGAGGGGGAGGGAGTTACGGACGGTCAGTTGGCCTCTTTGAATGCGGCGGCCCACGCGTGTGCTTTTTGCAACCGGTGAGTTTGTTCGGGAGGCGCTGGAGGCTGATGGACGCCTAGCTAGTCTTCTATACCCTTCCCTCCTCCCGGTCCCTCTACCTGACGGTTTATTGGCTAGTCAGGGGTTTGTGGGTTAGAAAAAGGAAATTTGTGATAGAGAGATGCGCGTGCGGAATGAAAAGATTGGATTTTCGGAGCTGGTTTTACGACAATGTCAAAGTGACGTTATATACATGTGTAGTATGTCTATGTATAGGACCAATAATTTGAAAAATTCAAAATGCCGTATCTTAAACATTATTGATCGAATTAAACAAGACAAATTTTTAATCATTTTTTAATATTCTACTAAATGAAAGAAAAAAGTTTAATTTTTATTTTTTTTAGCCAACCCAATTGAAGGTGGGAAACTTCACTTGGAAAATCATAAGGAAATATAAAAATTATACTGACTTCATTTTCTGCATGAAT
>UXGD01002981.1:0-22611 GCA_900474315.1 Torymus auratus | reverse complement strand
GAGGGGAAAAATCGCATAAAATATTCGAGATTAATTTGGTCGGCAAAAAAGTTTGGCAACAGATAATGCGTGTTCACCATTTTGCTCATGTTCTGGAACCTCCAAAGAACCAAAAAAATATGGTATGGTAGGTGTGCCCCAAAAAATTTTTTTTTATTTTTTTGGACCCCATATTCCGTAGAATTGCACATATAATAAAAAATACGAAAATTCCACTTATTAATGATGTATCTCCTCACCAAAAACGTCTCGAGCTTTTCCTTATCCCCGACCAGCTCTCCCTCAATCACCCTCAGCCTCTTCCTCAGCGCCTGGAGCTCCTTCTGCAGCAGCTCGATCGACCGCTGCTCGTCCCTGATCTTCAGTTCGGCGTCGTATCTCCTCTCGCGCACGGCGAACGCCTGATCGTAGAGATCGCGGTCGCAGCCCTCTGGACAGACGGCCTCGTCCATGTGCATCATCGCCACGTCGCGGCTGTCCTCGCTCGCGCCGCCGTCCGCGTCGTCGTCATCCGAGCTGCTCTCCGACGATGACGATTCGGACGACGAGGAAGCTGGAGGGTGGGAATAGGTTTGCTACGTAATTGGAAAGTACTGTTATGTTGAGAGGGAAGCGTAAGTTACCGTCATCTCTTTTCGGGGGTTTGTATTTCTTCTTGCAGATTTTCTTGAAGAAGATGTAGTACTTGTCCTCGGCGACGGAGTTCAGGTAGCGCATCGTGCTGTCTCGTATCCGTTCTTGCAGTTTTATGATGTACGCGGTTTTCTCGTCGATTCTGGACGTTACTTTGGTAATCTACGATCATAACTTTTTTTTTAGTTCCTATTGAAGCAGAATAAGTTGTCCAAAACTATATGTACCTACTTTATTTGTGACACTCGTCTTGGTTTTCCACGTATCGTCGACTTTCTGCGAGAGCTCATTCTCCATGCTCTCGAAACGTTTTAACACGATCAGCTCCTGGTGCATTGTCAGCAGATATAAGTCCATGTAAACGCTCTCATGGATGATCTCTAATCTCTCCCTTTCGAGTTCATTGAGTTCCTCGTCAAAGGCCTCGTAGCTCCTCTGGATGTAGCTCAGGATTTGGTTCTGCTCGTGATTCTTGCGCGCCGCGCGCACTCGCTTCATTTCGTGTTCTGAGATAGAGTAAATAATCTTGCATTTGTAGTTTGATTGCAGTGATAAAATTGTAAAAAATTCTCTTTGACAAATTTCAATAATTTATCATTTATTCATTTATTCTTATTTAGAGATAAAAAATAGGTCGAAAAATATAAAACTACAAAAGCATTGAGCAAATGATATACCAATCCCAATAAAGTGACAATTACGTATTTTTCGTTATTCTCGTTCAATTTCCAACCGATTTTAACCATCTCAGTTGTTCGGTGTTCTTTGCAAGATTCTAAACACTGGACGAAAAATATAAGAATAACATAAAATTCAATGTAGAATCCTGTATAGGCTCCCCCCCCCCCGGCGCTTATTTAGGAGATCCTAGTCAAAATATATACAACATTTTCTACGAAGAAAAAATAAGGACATCCAAGAAGTGATATTGATTTCCCAGGAAGACAAAATGTAAAAAAAGGAGCGTTTTGACTATGCTCTGTCACGTGTACTTTCCTAGTCAATTTTGCCAAATCAATCAAAAAAGTTTTTTCATTTTTTTTCAAGGCAAAATGGAAAAAAATTGTATAAATATTTCATACTATGTCCATGCAGTGTGCGTAAAGTGCGACATCACGCATTCTGCAAATTTTTAAAATCGCTTTTAAGCCTCCTGTATTCTTATTCAGATGATTCTGCACTCGTATTAGAATAAACACTTTCGCACTTGTATCGAAATATATTATTTTTTGAAGCAGACTAAAAAATTCGTCACCGAAATCAAATTTCTCACTTCTTGGAATAACTAAAATTGGTTTCGCATAGGTATCGTATATTCGATAAAATATAGTTTTCGATACAAATTATCTGGATACTAGTGATACAACTTTTATTAAAATTCGACATGCTGGATTCTAGTTTAATCCGTACATTGGAAATTATAATGGTCTTTTTTTAATTTAAAGTTCGCCATAAAGCAGAATCAATAGAATGGTATATTGTCGAACTGTACACATTCGTTAGTCGACATCGAAAAATAGCGAATCGTCAAAACATCGCACCCGTCCCACCCAAATATACGACATGTAGAAAAAAAATCTTTTATTTACACTTTTCATTTGAACTCGCGCACTTTAGAGTCAGTTCAAACACGACCACGGATCAATACGCCCGCTGTATGCTTTTTAAACCCTTTTGACAATCGTCGTCGCCATATGGCGCGGTTAAGGATTTGCTCAAGAGCGGAGTGAGAGAACAGAGAGGAGACATCGACGCCATATGACGCTCGTCGTTTTGTATTCTTCAACCCTCGGGGGCCACTCACAAAGCCGCGCGGGTGTATTACTTACTCTGCGGTTTCCTCGCGGACCGCTGAGTATGATAATATTCAGCGATAAAATTTAAAATCCATTATTCTGACTGACGAAGTTTTTAGCGACTCTTATTAATGCGTCTACTTGCGAAACTCGAGTTTAATGTACGGCGCAGATGCTGGTTATTCTTACGTTTAATATACATGCTAATTCTTTAAGATCGTTTCGATGGATACCCTCCAGTCTTAGAATTATCTCCGAAAATTTCATACTTGCAGACAAACCGCATTTCTATGTAAAATATATTTTCCAGAATTGGAATATAAAAAATTTATTTGTTTAGAATCTCGACCGTAAGCGTTAGTGAAATTTACTTTTTAATGTTTATTATTAGCGCATTGCGAGTCTTTTTTATCTCGACTTATATTATTATTACACAGTCCCACAAAAAAACATGCCTGAACTCGGTATGACGGTCATGTTTTCTTATGTATTTCGAGGCGCTGAATTCATATTTAAAACCAAATTATCAGGAAATCCTCCCACCCGAACGAAATTATGTAAATGCTTTTCTCTGATATCCAGAAGTTCTTAATAATAAAACGACATTAAAAGAAAATCGCCCTCGAAAATCCTCTATTTTGGCTTCAGATTTTGATTCAACGCCTCAAAAGGCGTAAAAAAACACGATTCTCATACCGAGTTCAGACATGTCTTTAACTGTAGGCCTGTTTATTATTCATATACTCAGTACTTAAGACGTCTTTATACTACATAGTCTCTTCATTCTTTTTTATTTTACAACATCAGCGCATCTCACCTAATTTAGTACTCGCCTTTTCTGCTTCCTCTAACGCCGCCAGCACATCCTCCGGCACTGTACACTGTACAGTTTTCAACTCGTCTGAGAACCTCCTCGCCTCATTTTCGCCGAGATGTGAGACCCTTGCCTGCCGGAACCGCGACTCGTCCAGCAAAAGCACCTCATACTCCTCGTCGAAATCCTCGACGTTCACGTGCAGGGCTACACTCGATCGTCTGCGCTTCTTCATCTCTCTCACGCGATCCTCCGTTGATGTGTACGATTCCATCTTACAATTACATATTATTTTGTTGTAAGAAAATTATGTAAGGGTAATGTTTAAGTATTACCTCTAAATTTTTTTCCGGAAATTCGATGTCGTAATCGATGTGCGGTAGATCTGGCAGATCCTTAACCCATTCGTTGGGTAGTTCGGTATGGATATTCCTTAGCTTTTTCGTCAGTTCCTCGACTTCTTTTTCCAACTCGACTTTTTTCGACCGCAAGTCTCTTAGTTTATCGTTGTAGTCCTCACGGCGGAAGTGAATCTAAAATTATGTAATCTAATGATAATATACAAAATTTACAAAATTGATTTTAATAATACTTGTATCGTTACCTTTCTCCTACAACTGATGATTTGCTTGTACTTGCTCAACACCGTCGGCCGTTTCTCAACATTGTCATCCAAATTCAACGCCGCTTTCAACTTGTAATCGCCAATGGTATTCTTCGCGTGTTCAATTGCCTCCTCGTCTTCAGGATTCACTGCTTTCGGATCAGGTTTCAAAGATTGCAAAGTTTTCCACTGTAAGAGTGACAATTCAACGCGATGAGAAAAAAAATTAAATGCTAGTGATTTTAATTGCATGTGCCCCTTACTTCCTCTTCTTGTTCCTCTAACTTAGCTTTGAGAGCACGATACTTTTTCAACATTTGATTAATCTCGTCGCCCAGATGAAATTGAATCGTTCGGGGACTCAAGCCCTTCAAGAAACTTTCCAAACCAATGATGCTTGGACCCTCGGGACTTTCTTCCTCACCGTATTCCGTTAATTCTTTCGTTCTAGGAAGGGTACACAACATTTAACCAAATTTTTTGAATTATAATTATTAAAGATCACGTACTGACCTTACAGATTCAATCGCCGATGCACTTTTCTGCTCCTCTACCTGTACATCTTAATATACACATATTGTTCAATAAATAATTACGTTATTTATTCATTCATACTAATATACTTACTGTCATCATCGCAAAGACTGGTAACATCTGGTGCCTTCTGACCTCGTTCAAGAGCATAGTCCCCTGTCAGCTTTAGCTCCCGTAAAGAATAGACCATCGTATCTGGTTCTCTAGAAATGAATCATCGCATTTTCATCAGTTGATACAATTTTAACATCCACTCGACTGATCTGATTATATCTTACAATATTCTTGTCACTGCAAAGGGTAAACCAGTAATCGGCTCGATGAAGTGATCCATGAGCTTTTTCAATTTGAGTTTACTTTTCTCCACGTTGTACGCTAATTTTCTATGCACAAGGTCCATTTCCGTTTTTAACTGTTCGTTCAAATCCTCGGTAATCCGCGGATCCAGTTCCAGCTCTTCTTCTGTGAGTCTTTGAGATGTTGGTAAGCTTTGGTTCCTGAAAATAAAAATAAAACCAATATTGATAAGCTAGTTAGTAATATCATAGCATTTACAATTAATAATAATACCTTTTCAAAATTGAGTTATACTCTTCAGTCAAATCACGCAGAATCGCAAGAGTTTTTTGCTTCTCATCTTTCGCGTTAGCCATGATACGATTTTCCTCGGCCTGTACAATAACCTCTTCTAAACTTGGATAATCCAACTCTTCAATATCTGCAACATCCGTCGTCGGCTAAATCATCCGAAAATTACTTTTCAAATTGTTATAACATATTCTAAATCATTGTTACGCATTGAAAAACTTACTACTGGTGTAGCTGTTTCGACCTCAGGAATTTCGACTATTGGCACTGGAGAGTCGTCATTGATAGTGAAAGAAAAAATATTCCCATCATGTCCACAAGTGAGAAGCATTTTCCGATCGTAACTCAAACGCATACTTGGTATGTAACCGTTGAAATTATCGTGCATCGGTAGGATCCAATAATCCGAAAAATCAATTTCATCATCTGGATTCACTTTACATACGCGAATTTCACCGTTTTCCATTCCAAAAATTATGTATTTCCTATCATTACTTGAAAGAAATATTCCTCAAGTTAATCACGTCCAATAACAAACAAAAATTTAGATTTTCAGAAATAATGCTTACTAAAATAAGTAACTTCGAATCTCCTCGTCACCACAATCAGCAACGTAATTACTTCTCAACAAAAGAGTTTCTTTGTTAAATTCTGGATTGGAATACTCGTACGCGTATCCGGCGTCATAACCAGCGATTGATAATACCACGGTATCATTCGTAGTATAAAAAACTACTAAAATTCGATTTGGCACTTCTGGTACGTAGAGTTCAGGTAACAGAACTTCTTCCTCCATATCCGCCTCTATATAGTTTAAACCCTCATCAAACTCATCTTTCATAACAACCCGTAACAATTTGCATGATTAGCTATTCAACGTACCTAAAAAAAGTTCTTCATCAACGTCTGCTCCAGGATTATTTTCCTTAAATATCCTCAGCTCTTCCCTTTTTTCAGCAATCCTTTCCTGTCTCTTCTGCTCGATTTCCAAACGAGCTTGCTCCCTTAGTATCGACGACTTTACGGATTCGAACTTGAACACTATTGGCTGGCAGTGTGCCAGTTTGTAAGAAATAGTGGTGTAATCCTGTGGTTTCTCCGGAAGATCAACTTGCACGCAATCTCCTTCCAAACACCCGACGAATATTGTGAAAGGCTGAAATATTTAAAATAAGAAACGAAAGTGAACGATATAGGAATAGGTATAATATTTAAAAAAATATTTACGTGATTCGGTTTCCAAGTCAGAAAAGTGACACTCGACGGCACTTCCACATATCCGATAGGAACTAAATTCGGATACGATTCGGAAGCTTCAATGTAAAACGCGAAAATAGTTGAATCTTCACTTCCCGTAACCAGTACACTAAAAAGTAAAAAAATGTAATGATTCCTATTTCCATAACTCCGTCACGAAAGGGTATACCTATTCGAAGGATTGATCGCCATACGGGTAATATTCTTCGTGTGGGGCTTGACAACCTGCGTCAAGCAGGCCACTTTATCATCCTTCTTCTCGATACCTCCCAAATCTATGCTCACCATCCTCACCACACCACTTCGAAACCCGCAAACGAGCGTCTTCCCGCTGGGCTCTACCTTAAACCACATGAACCTTAACCACAACCTAAAATGAACCTAAAAGGCTTTTATATCAAAATATATCACACTTACAAAACTCGGTAACCAGACAACGCAGGAACCGACATCGTGGAACTCGTACGTCAGCAACAACCTCTTCTCCTGATAATTGTACGCGTGTAAACAGCCATCCTGGCCGATGGTCACCGCGTAGGGACCCCAATCCGCCGCATCCATGTCTGCGATGGGACCCGCGTGGCAGGTGAGGAGCTTCTCTGAGAACTTTGGCGTCTGCATGGTGGACAGCTCGATCCGCCATATCCCGCCGTTACCGTCCTTTATTATACATATATTTTGTAAAAGTTTTTGTAAACAAAGATATAGATACGACGGATCTTATAATGTATGGTTTGTACCTGAGCGTACCAGAACGTACTATCGGCGTCGTTGGGGTTCTGTTTCAGGATTTGCATGAGCATGGCACGGCGATTAGACAAGGTGCTATTGCTGCCGTCAGTTAGGCCTGTGATGCTGAACTCGTAGACTGGCTCGACCTCGATGAAGTGGCTATCTTCTGTTGGTTCCGCCTGGTCGATCGTCTCGTAATACCACACATTTATGTAACCGTCAGTGCCTTCGAATGAGCCATTAATTTTATTAATGTCTTTTTTCATATTTAATAATTTTTTATTTTCGCTTACCGACTGATATGAGCTCGCCGTTTATGAACTCAAACTGCGATATGTAACTCTCGTGGCAGGGCCGGCCGTTCTTTCTGCACACCTCGATCTTGATCAGGCCCTCGTTCCACACCAGAATATTCCCCCACTCGGAACCTGAAATAATCTAGCCCACCAAAATATGCACAACCATGAATTATATAATGCATGATACCTTTGAACCTCTGCAATATTATATTATACCTCACCTTCTCATCTGCCATCGGATACACACCAACAATATCCGAGATCTCGGTTTTGCCGAACCTGCCGAGCTCACCCTGAAGCTTCAGTCCGGTGAACGTCTTCGACATTTTCCAACACTTGATGTGACCGGCACCACAGGAGGTCATCCGGCCCTCCAACGTCGGCGAAAACACGACGTTGAACACGTCCTGACCGTGGGACTTGCACTGCAGAGAGATCTTGGAGCGCTGCCAGTCCCACACGGTGATTAAGTAGTCCGGGTCGCCGCCCTGTGATACTAGTTGAAGACCATCTGGACTATAGTTTTTTTATTGTTAGGATTGAACATTTTTAATAGGAGGTATAATAAGTGTATATGCAGTCCCAGAAACTTTTAAAATTTTGGTAACTCTAAAATTTCAGATTTAAAGGCTATAAACTCAAGTTCTTTTCAATGCAGATGACTGAACCAAGGGTCAAAATGTTTCTTTTCCAATAGAAAAATTTAAAAAAAAAACGAAAAATTGGTTATTTTTGGCGATTTTCATGTGTTTTTCGATTTAGAAAAGAAAGTTTATACTTACATTGCCAAACTTTTACAGTCTTTTTTGTAACCAAAGCTTTAAGCCCTGGTAAATTGATGTGCGATTAAAAATAGGCCAGATTCAAGAGAGGTTTATGTTATTTCCTCTTGAATAAGTATTGGAAAATTACCAATTTTTTCGCTCTTTTTGTAAGTTTTTGTAAAATAAGTCTTCTTTTACCACAATTCAGAATTTTTTACTTCTCTATTGAAAAATTAACATTTTGAGCTTTGGTTCAGTCATGTGCTTTGTAAAGAACTTAAGTTACTCATAGACTTTTAAATCTAAAATTTTAGAGTTACCAAAATTTTAAAAGTTACTGGGATTTGCTTCTACTTTTATAGTAGTAAATGTGGTATAGTATATAGGTATTATAATTCGTATGATATAAATTAGCCTTTTGGACAGTGTAATAATAATTCCTCACGGAAAATCGTGCGATAAGTGTACCAATTTATGTCACACAGTATTAAAAAATATATTGTAATTTGGTATAAATATATTATAGTAGTGTGGTATTATTACCTATATCGTAAGTAAGAAAACGAACGCGTGGTACCCTCGTGCAAAACGGTAACAATTTCCATGCTCGGCCACTCGTAGATGATTATGGGTGGATTTACTCCATTTTCGCCGATCGCAATGTGATCGAACGTTGGATTTTTCTAAACGAAAATAATTATTTAACAAACGCGCTTCTTTCATAATGGAGAAATTATATTATAAACTATATTTTTCACATTGAAGGATATATAAATTCATCACTATAAAAGGGAAGCATATTTCAATGTCTATCCTTCTCGGCGCTATTTATTCCAGACACTTGAACTGATTGGCGTACAAGCTGCTGCCTCCGTGCGACTCCCTACGGGATATATCCCTTAACGTGATTTTCTTGTAGACTTAAAACCCTTTTACTCATACCACCGGCGTAGTGAGTAAATTCAGGGTGCTATATACCTATAGTATAGCTGTCTTTTCAAACACTGATTTGTCAATCGACAGATTGTATTTATTTGAATTTAAGAAAAAAAACGTTAAATCAATAAACGCAGTTGCGTCTGCGATACCTACGGTTATGTGACCAATACCGCCGCCCGTAGAACATCGTCTGAACGCAAGCGTATTTCGCGCTACGTTGAAGAAATGAATCAAATTGCCCGAAGCGAAAATCAAAGTGTCGGGATCAGCCACGCAGAGGTTGAAGCGTCTGCGGCAATCGTAACCAAACGAGTGGCTAATTTTTTTGCTAAGGATTTTTCTTTATATAATATTGGTAATTTTTACTTGAATAAGTATGTTTTTTATATTATAGAATTTAGTAAGGATACTCGAATTCCAAAATATTGAATGGTATCGTTCCATCCTCCGAAACTTTAGGTTTCGATATGAAATCTTCCGAGTGATAAGATATCGTGGTAGATGGTCGGGACTCTTCCCCGTAATCTTCGCCAAACTCGTCGTCAGATTCATTTTCTTAAAAAAATTTAATTGTTTATAACTTTGACGCACTTACGAATAATTTTGGAAGTTCTTACCTTCATCAATCATTTTTATTTGATCAAAATAAAGCGGTTTTTCACTGAATGGTGAAGCTGAGAGCAGTGAGCAGAAGGAAAATGTTTCTATAGAAACAATGGAATGTTATGTCAATATATACGGGATACTACTTATGCGGGTAAAAATGAAAAGAATGTTTTAATTAAATTGAAAATATTTACTTTATTAAATTTTTTCGTGATTTTCATACAAATATATACATATTATTTACAATAAATTATGCTAACGTTACGACAAATTATCACATTGTCATATATCTACTGGTGTACCATTTTCCTCATCTGCATCTTTTTGTAAAACTGTGAGAATTTTTTCACGAGCACATATAAATGCACTACTTACAATTTCTTCTAAACGTTGACATACATGATTTTCATTTAATGTCTCATAGCCTTCTTCAGCTGAAAATTCAAAAATATGTAAGTTTGATATGTTGATTGATTACTAGTTCTAATTAATTTTGAAAATATAAGTAGGGTAATTACATCTAATTGGTAAATGTCCAAAACATTCACATGCTGCTACTACAAAATCTTTAGTACTTTTTATGCCATAATTGGGTTCTCTTGCCCAGATATAAGTTCGAACATCATCAAATTCTTTATTAATCACATTAGTTTTGGCTCGAGTGATATAAATATTGTGAGCAATTTCATTTTCTTGAAGGGAAGAAACTATTTTATAAGCATAAGAAACATATTTTTTTATGTTTTGATCTTTAAACGATGATAATTTGATACAAAATCCTTTAGCTGGAAAGTCTTCAAGAATATAAACTGAGCCAGATAAATACTGTAATGGCTAGAAAATACAAATTCTGGTCTTTATACAGTTTCAAAAAAACTTTAATCATAAATATTGTTTTCATAATTATATACATACGACTGATTCAAGAAACATTCTATGATCCAAATAATATAAATGCCAATGTAAATGATTGACAGATGCATTTGCACATAAACTATTAAATAATACTCTCATATTTCTGTAACATAGAAAGCAATCAAGTTTTTAAATAACATAAAATATTAAAGTTCTTATGAATAAATATTTACTCTGAATTACTAAGTAGAAGAATTTCTAGAGCTTTTTGAAAACTGTATAATGTTACTGATTGTGGTAATCCACTAAATCTCTGTGTTAATAACAAACAATGACTCCAAAGAATGGGACTGATATTTACTGCTAATACATCGTTACCATCTCCATTACCGACATCAAATAATATTTCTTTCTCTGATATTTTCATAAAATTGAAACGATTAGGATCAAATGGTTGACGCATTGATATCATATCTTCTGGTCTTCTTCTATTTACTGCTCTTTCAACATTTAACTAAAATATATAAATCGACATTATTACCACTTATTTATAAAATAGTTGCTTTAGTAAATTTATTTATTAACCTGTGCATAAAATTCATATTTTCCTTCAAGGACTTTACATTGTTGAGATTTGACTGAATATCGAAGTACATTATTATCATCCATTTTATTCCACTTTTCTTTTAAAGCAACATCAAACTTAGAATCTTTGTTGTTAACATCAATTTTAAACAGAAAATCATTTTCATTGTATGGAAAAAACGGAATAGCACTCTTTTCCATTGATAAATTTACGTTTATTAGATGAAACTAAATAGAGAAACTTTAACCTTAAAAAAAGGTTTGAAATATTCTGTTACAGTTTTGTACTGTACAGAAACACTGTCATATCACAAAAGACTCTTAATTAAATAATTTAATATATCACAGTAGCAGACGAACTTAAAATATATACATACTTTTCTCGTGATACAACTGAGAACTCTTTCAAGTTCAAGTGTTATACTTTACACATACATGTCAACTATACCAGCGGTATATATAGGTATATGATGAAACACATATGTAGGGTATTTAAGTGGTACACTTTCAAATGATAAAGAAAGTAAACAGAAGAAATTTGGATTTTTACTTAACTTAAAGGAAAAAAACTGAAGATTATCTTTTTTTAAATCTTTATTATAAAATAATGTTGATATTTCAATATCATTTAGAGGTTTAAAGATGATAAAAGTAGCTAAATATAATATGTATAACAACTTAAATCTACAATTAGCTTACAAAATCTAAGATAATATTTTCATTGTTATGTGTAATGACAATATTTATATAAATATTTACACTTGTACAAAGATCATTACATACATTATTTTTTTACTTAACAATTACTTCGTTGTAAATGTTTTTATTTTCCAGGTACTTTTTATACGAATTTTTATAAAAAAATCAAATATTTTTCACTTATGCATGATCATATAAATTAGTTATTAAAACTAACATTTACATATCTATAGCATAAATTATTTTTAACTAAAAAAGTTTATACTATAATTAGCACTTCATTAAATATCACAAAAAACTTGGTAATAGTTTCTCTTAAAACTAATTACCAATATTAATATTTCAAATAATATTTTATAACAAGTCAAATTGCATATGATATTTAGTTAAAACTATGAGGAAAATTACTTACATAAAAATTGATATACAATAAGGCAAATATTTTTGATTCCTATAAATGTAACAAATAAACTTTACAAAAGTTTGAATTACAGTATTCACAGTGCTTACATACTTGGATATAATCCATAGTAGGGTGTCTTAAATTGCTTTTCATTCATATTGAAAACATCAGGTTCTTGAACAGTAAATTGCTCAAGAATGTTGTTTGACATTGATTTTTCATCATGTATATCTGCAACTATAAATTGGCATGTTGGAGGTTCAGGCATTAGTGATTCATCTATTATTGTCTCATCTGTCCTCATTTCAGTGAAAATAATGAGATCTGCTGGTAAATTCTTGTCACTTTGTATATTACTAACTGGACTATTATTATCACTTGGATTAAGAGCAACTGAAAATTCTTTTACTTCCTGATTTTCTTGAGAAGCTTTACATTTTTTGGTGTGAGCATATAATGATCCAGCATTATTATACCTTTTTGAGCAAATTTTACAAGCATATGGTCTTTGACCTGTATGTGTGTATGTATGTTCATTCAAAGATGTCAGTCTTCTAAAGGATTTTGTGCAAATTTGGCATTGATATTTAGCTTCTCCTGTATGCATAGTTATGTGCCTTGCTAATGTATTTGCTCGAGCAAAAGCTCTACTGCAATACTGACATATGTATGGTTTTTCTCCACTGTGTGTTCTGAGATGTAACTGCAAGTATGTACTTTTGGTAAAAGCTCTACTGCATACATTGCAAACATATGGTTTTACACCTGTATGGGTGCGCATGTGAGCTACCAATGATCCACTTTGGGCAAAACATTTGCTGCAAACTTCACATAAATAGCGTTTTTGAACGTCTCGACCACGTTTATGCCTTTCTTCATGATTATTTAATGACTGTGGTTGTACAAATGCTTTAGGACACATTGAACATTTGTAAGGTCGATTAGTTTTATCCTGCAATCAAATGAATTTAAAAAAATAAGATAAATAAATAATAGATAGGTAGAATATATAAAGTTATGTACTTAATAATACCTTTTTTGAGTTTATTTCTTGACTGTTATCATCTGAGGATTCATTTTCTGAATCTGATTTGCCAAATACGTCTTTGTGTTTAAGTTGATGATGTTCTCGAAGTTTGTCTGGTCTAGAAAATTCTTTATTGCAGATAGAACATTTGTACTTAAGCCCTGAATGTGTCAAAAGATGCCTTTTAAGATTTCTTTGAGTTGCAACAAGTTTACCACATTGATTACATTGTATATTTGCTGAAAGCATATCATCTTTATCTTTATCGTTGCTCTCATCAGGATAATCATCATCTTCTTCATCATCATCATCATCATCTTCATCATCATCATCATCAACAACATTATCATCATCATTATCGTCATCATAATCATCATCTTCATCATCTTCAGAGTGAACTATATTATTGTTGCCACCAGTATCTTCAGCATGCAATTGATTTTGTAATAGAGTATTTTCCTGGTTTGTTACCTGGTGAGGAACTTTTTGATTTCCTGTATGAGGAGCAATTTCAGTGTTTTCTTGATGAGAAGTAGTTTCCATATTTATTATATCGGAAATACTTTCTGTGTGTCTCATTTGAAGATCAATATTCATATCAGATGATTCAGAAATATTTTTTATTATTTCTGGATCAGAAATGGCATCTGTTACTGGACCTTTGTTTAATTCATTTAACATTTTATCTTTATAATCTGGATGAGTTTTAAGATGAGCAATATACGATTTTTGATAAGCAAACGGCCTACAACAAAATTTACAAACAAATTTAGAATTTTTGTTTTCTTTTGTATCCTTTGCTAAAGGATCGCTTTCTTTATTACTATCATGATCATCAATTTTTTTAATCCAGCCAGTTATCCTTCGCATTCTGGTACTCTGCAGTATTTTTTCTTTATCCATATGCATATTATGAATTTCTACTGCGTGACTTTTGACTTTTTCAACTGTAGGAAATTGTTCATCACATACAAAACACATATAAAGTATTTCAAATCTTCTATGAATAACTGCATGTTTTTCTAGTAATGACAAAGTAGAAAAAGATTTTATACAATGATTGCATGTGAAACGTTTTTGTTTTCGTAAAATTAGAGGCTTTTCATCACTATCATCACTATGATTCAAAACTTCATGAGGATCATTTGATTCAACATTTCTAATATCTTTATCTTGTTTTATTATTATTTCATTCTTCATTTCATAGTGCGCTTCAAATGTTATAGTGGGGTCTCCTCCATTGCTTTCACTTTCAGAAACAGCATTAGGAATTTCAAAAGATATAGAATGGTCTTCTGTTATTCCTTTATTTGCTTCTAAATGACTTGATTGCATTTGATTTTCAGTTCTAGATGTTTCACTAGTGATATTACAACTATTTGTAATTTCAAATATAAATTGTTCATGACTATTTACTGTTTGATCTTGAAATGTGATACAATTATCAATACTTTTTTGGAGACAAGGTACCATAGATTCTACTATACTTAAATTTTCACTAGATTTATCATATGGAATGATAGGCCAGTGTAATGTTGGTTGTCTCATGAGGAGAGCTTGACGAAGGTCATGATCACTTTTCTCTACTTGACACTTGAAATCATAAGTCATGAAAACTAAGCTCCTACAGTTTGTGCAAATAATCGTTGGTAATCCATCATTTTCTTGAACCTGAAATTAATAATTATATTTAATCAAAATTTTATCAATGCCTAATTTGCTTAAATTATTTTAAATCATTAATCACACAAGTCTTGTAACTCCTAAATATTAATAAACTATTTTGGAATCATATTTTTAAATTAATTTTTATACTCTTTATCATATTATTGCAACAGGTCTTTTAATAAAATAAAAAGTAAATTAATAAAAAAGACAAATTATAAGAATTTTATATTTAAAAATATTCAAATTTTAAAAGACCCCCAAGTTTAAACAAAATTATTGTAACGACATTGCTCTTTTAATGCCAAACTTTTCCCCTTGTTGTATTCAATGGTTCAATTAATATTAGTTAATGGGAAAATAGACCACAATTAGATTCATGTTACATAGGCAAGTTCTCAATAAAGCTTATATGGACAACAATGAAAAAAGTGATCCACATTATCAGAACCTGACGTAGGTATATTCAAAAATCTAAAAAAAATTAATTAAATTTTTCTAATTCCTTAAATAATTACATTATTATTTTTTATTATTTTACTTGTTAAAAGTTATCAAATTATTGTTGCAAATAATTTTTACATTTAAAATTTATAAACATTCGAAAAATGATCAAATTTTTATCTTTTTTCAATTCTTTAATATGCAGATACCAGAAATCTTGTAACTCTTTTATAAAAAAAATATTCTTCAAAAGTATCTAAAAAATCTAACTATCCAAATATTACCGAAAGAAAGTGTTTATAATAATCCTCCGAAAAAAAACTCATTCCTCCCCACAGCCAACACATAGGTATACCCGCACTCCACCCAACAAAAAACGAAAACAAAAACTCCCACCCAACAACCATGAACAATCCAGTTTCACACGCACAGACACGCACACAGTCGTAAACAAAACCCCGAAGAGTATAGAGTGCATTCAACAGATGCATATAAGTATACACATATACATATAACCAACAAAAATAAACTTAAAAAAAAGAGAACCCTCCTCGCGCTCCTCCTCCTTCTCCTCGCTCTAACCTGTACAGCGGCGAACGCCATGAGCTTCTGTGCGAGGTCCGCCTCCTCGAAGAGTCCCCAGTGCCTCGTATCCCCTGTGCACCTCCTGGAGCAGAGCCTACAGGTCCACTCGGTTCCTAACCCGTTCTCCATGAGATTAAGTGGATGCTGGTGGTGGTGCTGCTGATGATGATCGGCCCGGCTACCGTAGACGTTCGGCTCCATCGCACCACAATATTCAGGTCCTGTCGGCCCCGCGGTCCGGTCGCCAATGAGCCCGTGATTCGCGCCGAGCGCGCGCCAGAGTGCGAGAAGAGGGGCGAGGGAGGAAAACACGCAGAGGCGCGTGCGCGCAAGTGTGTAAGTATATACAACAATCGGCGGCGGCGGCCGAGGTGGTGGTACCCGCCGCGCGAGAAATCCGAGGCCGCGGAGCGCAGCAACGAGCAAAGCCGGGATGTGGGAGGAGTGTACGATACGTGAGTTGGTATATAACTTATGTTTGTGCGTATATTGCAGTGTATAGCATATGTGATTGATGGGGTTTTGTGGTGTATGGTACACACACAAGTGTGCAAGTATGGATTTTTTTTTATAAAAAGGTTATTTTGAGGGTGATTGTTCAGGTTATAGGTATAGCGCATCGGTATGGGTTATTTGCGATCGGTACGTTGTTTGTTGAAGCGTATTCGTGTTTACGGTTGATTTGCTCCCGGAAAAAGTTGAAAAGGATACGTGTTAAATGTTATTGAGTGAGTATGTTGAATTAGAAAATGATTTCCGTATAACTTACAGGAATATGTGAGTCTTTATCGTACCTATATAAAAATATCCAACTTGAAACTCAAATTCGCAAACTGGACTTTGGATTCAGTATTATAAATAATTTATCATCGTTTATTTTAATATTTATTACATTACAGAAATAAAATGAAAATTCGACAATGTTCAAGTTATTGTCAGATTTTACAGACGAATAACGAGTTATAAATTGTGAGCACAGTTATTTTTTTTCTAATTGCTATAATAATATGCAATAATCTATCAAGTACTTTTAAAATTGCAAGGTTTAATTAGCATACTCGGAAAAAATGCGAAAAAAAAAAATAATTATTTTTTTTCTTCACGAGTAAAGACATAATTTTATAAAATTTACCATCATGTTGGTAAACGCTACAGTAAAAATGTGATATAAAAATTTACGATTCTTTACTAAACATTTTGATTTTCAAAGTAAGGAGTAATTTTTTGACACCATTGTTCTTTATTTATACAAATTATCACAATTACTTTAAAATTTTTAAAAATACACATTTATTTTTTTTCTAAATATCAAATATGAATCTATTCAAATCACAGATTATTCTCTATCAAAATGATTTAGAGTTCATCATCCATAGATAAAAGATGTCCGATAAAAGAGTCTCCGATAAAAGATTAACAATATATGCAAAAAAAGCCGAGAGTATAGATATAAACGGATATACGACAAGATATTGTTTTTGAATGGATTTCATTTCAACGGCCCCCTCATGCACAGAGGGTCAAACCGCAGTGGGTATAATATCCCCTTTTTTGTTGAAAAGGGTGTCCCCTCGGCATTGTGAATTCAAATATGGTTTGTCTTGATTCACACTTTATGTAATGTTATCGGGGGACCGCGCTGTTCTCCCCCGCCCCCTACGGAATCAATGATATTGGGGTGAATCGTGTATCGCATTTCAAAATTTTAAAATTCAGTTATGCAAAAATATTTTTTATTGATACCTTAAAGCTTTTTTTTACGATTTACGATAACGCAGAGCTCCGGAAGCTTTATATATATTGTGAAAATTTAATTTTTATAAATTGTGAAAATTGAAATTAAAAAATCGTAGGATCGAATTTTATTGTTTGGGCGTTAAGATGGTAATAATAAAAATGCCATTAATCAACGTGATTTAAATTTATTAAAAATAAATCAACATTTTATACAAAATTTCTTTTCATTTTCTTCAATTCAATATATATTATAGCATTGTGAGAAGTCTTTCGTATATATATACAAAACATAACATTCGCATTACAAAAATTTCAAAATTAACTTTACGATTCCGTTATTTTTTTATTCAAAGTGCTTCTATATTCAACCGAATTCAAATGATATTCAAAACAAAACGATTCCGAAAGTTAAATATACGCGTATCTAATAAGTGAACCCATAAATATATACGAAAGACTTATCTAAAATAATTACAAAAGTCTAGGAATTAAGCTATCACTATGTATTATACTTAAGAATTATATTAACCCGCACATTGCGTGCAAATATTACGCAGTTCGTGAGATCACAGTGGCGTTACCGTATTTTGGCACAACCTCGTAATTATCATTTCCATTTCGCGCAGGTTCCTCTTTGCCGTCCTCGCGATTTTTCCTTCCGGCAATATTTCCGGCTCACATTTCAGCAGCTGATACGACTCTTTCAGCATTTTTTTCGATTCCTAGAAAATTCACAGTATTTACAGTTTCTTTATATAATGTCATACTTCCATTCTGACATCTTATATCTACATATTATAGTTTCTTTACCTGCAAGATACTATACAATTGATCCTTATCTTGTCTGCGGCCGAATTCGGCCACCGCCGCGTGCATCTCGAAAAGCACTAACCCTCTGACTCTGTTTTCAGCTGTAATCAAACAAAAATATACTTTTAATAATACAATTAATCGTATACCGAAAATAATATATACGACTAATGAAATTCACGGTAAACTTTGTACAGATATAATTTTCCATTATAAACGCGCAGCATTATTGCCTGAATTCGGCCCAAGTTGTCGTATATATTAATCTCTTCAACTCTGCGAATTTTCAACCACAACGGGGGACATCTACAAGTATAAGAGATACCAACGCGACTGGGTTTTAAAGGAAGCCTTTTGCAGAGCTGGGGAGTTAAGAAAGGGTCACTTTCCGTGTCTCGCGCAGATAAGGAGAAAAGTTACATTCGTATTCAGTCTCTGCTCTATCGCCAGGCTCTTTGTCTCCTGACGAATAAGTTATTTTAACTCCGAGACGCCATCACGAGTGACGAAATTAAACGCAAACAAGAAATCTACATAATTCCGATTTTCAATAGGAAATCATTTCAATTCACGTCCATCACGCGGGTTCGTCCAACCCCCGCGTATATACTTTTGTAAAAAAGCGTATAAAAATAAACGAGTATTACCAGGAGTAAGGATCTTCAACAAATCATTGATCTTCTTGCACAGCAGTATCTTCTCGCTGATGACTTCTGTGTCCAGTCTGGGCAATCCCCCATCTTGCTGGCCGATCAGCTGGGCCAGCGCCAGTTTCACGTCGGTCATGTAATAATGATTCTCGTGGACAACTTTACCCGCGTACTTCTTGACGAACGCCCGACATGCGTCCACGTCGTTCTTCTTCATCGTGGCGAGATCCTTGCCCACCATCTCCATCATCTCGTCCGCGGCGTTGCTACTTATGGCGTTCTTGCATTTGGCGCACGTGTAGTCGGGTACCTCGGCAGTCGCGAAGGTCTTCGGCAGCATGTAGCCCGGACATTCGCTGTAAGATTGATGTTCATATATAACCGCACACGCGCCTCAAGTTCGGGTGGAATTTAATTTTGGAAAATTGATGGATAAGCTCGCTCATGCGTCATCTAGTGCGTGTATTAATGTGTTATTTAGGTATAAACATGTAGGTATGAATAGATATACCACCCCCATCGTGCGAGAGAGAGAGAACTCAGCGCTTGTCGTGAGAAACGCGAAGTATGGCGGTTACATTCATTCCCCGTTCTCTCCGTTTGTATTATACGTATGTATATGGGATGTCTAGTGTTCCTCAACGACTATGTACGATCCACAAGGTGATTAATAACGTGCTGCACCAAACAATATTAGATGAATGCGTATTATAGTATATGCGTACTACGAATAATATTGTATATATACAATTGTCAATGTTTGTATATATAGTGTTCACCGATCGTTATTATACTTACGGTTTCGTGCATTTTATAGCGTCGAACATGGTGCCGAATTCTGTGGGATCGGAGCATCGCGGACAGGTGCACTCGAAGAATTTCGTGCGCAATAAGTGGTGGCGTCTGTTGGCGGTGCCCCACAGTGGGTCCGTGTAACAGATTGTTATGTGCTCGCCTGTAGAGGAATTTTTGTCAATTAAAATGCAACGAACACAATTTAATTTGTTTTTAGATACTCGAAGGTACTCGTATACCTTTTTCAATTTTCATGGCTGCTCTTATGACAAGACCACCCAAATCTGTGAAGCTCTTCGAACAGTTGGCCTTGCAGCTGTGCTCCACGTAAGACGAAATATCGTATACTGCCAGTTGAGATGGTTCGGTGATCGGTACCTCGTGGCCATTGATCTATAGGTTATAATTTAAAATAATGAAAAAAATCATCAGAAATAATATGTTTTTTCAAAAATTCAACGACTCACTTGTAAAATACCCGCGACACGGGCGATCTCATCCTCGCTGATGTCCGTAAGTTTGTTGAAGAATCTCTTGATGAATTTGGCAATATCGCGCGGCTCCGCGAAATCCGTTTCATTGCTTCCCGACGACAGATTGGTGAATCTCTTGTAAGCCTCGGGATTACTGTCGCGCAGACAAAGCGCTCTGACTATGGTTATACACTTGTAGGTCGGATGCGGGATGCCAAATCCTGATATTGAAACCTGTATATTGTAATAAATCACGTATCTCTTTATTTTTGTATGGTTTGTCGCTTTTATACTTAGAAGTAACGTCAAATTAGACCGAGGAGTGTACATTCTATAGAACGAACGGATGATATGCTACTGTTAGAACAGTTATATGCACTTCTCTAAATGAACATTTGGTATTCGTATGCCTTTGTATTCGTGTAATTATATAGCTTTAATTGTTGTAAACAATACTACCTTGTTTATAAAGAATCTATCGTTTTCCTATTTATACCATAAAAAAAAAATCAATTAAAGATAGAAAATATAAATGCTAACAGTCAACAATTTTAGGTCGGCGTACATGTCCCTTACAATATATATATAATAAGTTCTAATTACACCACAACCCGACTCCTAATCTCCGCTACCACAGCCAAACTTAGCGAGCGTATCAAAAAACACATGCAGCTCTTCAATTCCCAGCCATATACATTACGCGACCCCCTTACGCGGATTCATCAAGACACGCATACACGCGTGCCCAAAAAATAGAAGAATCGCATGCACATCCCCATCATCGTATATGTACACGCAACAATACCTTCGACTCCCTGTACCGCTTTGTGAAATCGCACTCGGGTCCGTGTTTGACACAGGCGGCGCACAACGGCCAGCCGCATTGTTCGCATGGCTTTGCCTTGCCGGGCTGTAGGGGCGTCGAGCAGCCCAAGCAGACGGGCAGTGTCTCCTGCTGGGGTCCCTGGACCAGCGGCTGTTCCTCCCTTATCACGATCTCGCCTGCCTCGATGGCCCTCGAGGCGACGTAGTGACGGCCCAGCCGCGCGTTCTCCACCAGCTGCGCGCGTGTGGAAAAGGCAGAGAGAGTGTAATTAGTGCGCGGATGATGAGAAGATGGGGGTGTATAGGGTTTCCTTTTGATTCGAGAACGAGATGGAGGGGATGGGGCGATAGCGATATGGGTTGATTAGGTGCGGCTTTTGGCTTTTGTGGGGATAGGGTCGCGGGTGTGTATAGCTGTGACGGATAGGAGATTGAGATTTTAAGGCAATAATGAGGGGGGCGAGTGAGAGGCAATGTCACGACGGGGAGCAGAAGCATATGGTGTATGGTTGGTGATGTCCTTCGGTTATGTATGTATATGAACTGTCCGGTTTTATGCTCGACTTATCTCACTCTTCTACTGCTGCCGGACTTTCCGGGAAAGTTTTTACAGTTTTTGCTTTTATTTTGATTACGTTGTTATTGGGTTGTTATGGAGAATTTAAGTTTTCTGTTTATTATATTGCTTTGTCAAACGGTGAAATGAATTTTTGTGAGGAAAAATGTTTACAGGACACCCTTGGAACACGGCTTTTCAGGCGGCTTTGAAAGTCGATTTCTGGTATCTAACAATGATGTCTATACTTGTTCTCGATTTCGTCAAATGGGCCCTTTTTCTTGAGATATGGGTAATTTAATCTCAAATATGCTCTATTCCGTCAAAAAATTATGCCTCTTCTATTGTCTGTCACTTTGCAATTACTTATGGAACGAAAAAGATCAAATAAATTTAAAATAGTAGACAGGAAAAGCTCAAATTTAAGCTCTGTTTCGTCAAAAAATATTAATTTTTAAGGAAATTATAATTTTTTGTAATCTTTTTTGATAACGATAAAAAAAACGTATAAAATGTTATACCATAAATAGTTTCAAAGTGACAGGCAATAGAAGAGACATCATTTGTTAACGGAATAGAGAATATTGGAGATAAGATGATCCATATTTCAAGAAAAAGGCCCTTTATAATCCTTTTCCTAGAGGTTGTACACTCTCCTTTTTAGTATATCTCGAGAACTTTTTGATCGATTTCGACAAAAAAATCTCATTTTCTTAGTTATTGAGGATATTTTTAATAATCTAAAACCTGCTTTTAAATTAGTTTATTTTCTTAATGGTGAAAGGTTGCTATTCAAATTTTAGTTTCTTTTTTTTTCTTTTTATATGGTACTTAAGGTGGTTCTATGAAGACTCTCAAATCAATTGAGTATCCACAAATACAAACTAAAATTGTCTTATTAGACTTGGATTATTAATATTCATAAAATTCAGTTTT
>UXGD01002980.1:0-22612 GCA_900474315.1 Torymus auratus | reverse complement strand
CTCTCTCTCTCTCTCTCTCTCTCTCTCTCTCTCTCTCACGCACCACACACGCACGTTTTCACTTTTTGCACTCTCGTCGCTTCTATTTTCCTCTTTCGCACTCCTCGCGCCAATCTTCCTCCGCCTCTACCCTTTCTCTTTGTCTTGTCCTGTGCGCTCGCTGATGGCCCTATTACTCGTCCCTTTAAATCTACTTCTCGTGTCTACTTATTTCTTATTGTTTTCTCCTCACACGCGCTCCGCGTAAACATAAACGTAAACATAAATATCGAGGCACCAGTCGACGGGAGAGAGAAACGACTTTTTTGCATATAACGCGGACAGAGTTACTGCAACGTTAACTATACATGCATCGAATGCTTTATTGTAGAAAAAAATATCTTTAAAATGAATGCATTGTTAAGGACCTGCAGTAATCTATATGAGAGAATACTTTTCAATTGAAGGGTTAGGCCAAAAGGGTTATAACAACGAAGCATGCATATTATCCAATAAGAAGCAGCCTCATCGTAGAATCTCTCGCATCTAAAAATATCGTCCGTACCGAAATGAAGAGCGCAGTTTCTGCAGTCCTCTCTGTCTCTTTCTCTCTCGTGCATGCAACACAACAGCGAGGGAGGAAGGGAGGGAGAGAGCAGAGAGACGAGGCTCTCTTCTCGGGCGCAGCATCGCAGGCCTTGGCAACTGCCTGCCGGCAGCTCCCTATACATAATTCGCAGACGAAAAGAGCCGAGGACACCCGAAATAATGGAGGGATGCTGCTCTGCTCTCCCGCGCACGCGCATATCACGCAGCATGAGCTCTGTCTCGCCTGTGTTGATGTTATTGCGAGGGTCGGACCGAATGCATAACTCTGCACGCGCGCCGCGGCTACCCGCGCGATCAACATCTGATGAGCTATACTTCGTGGAAGCGGCGTCTTTAAACGCCCGCGCGCGGCTGTTTCGGAGATGACCCAATGGAACGCGTCTGCCCTCGTTGCGTAATCCGCGCGCGATCTTTTTCGAGTAAAGGTCTTTGTGTATGCGAAAGGTGGCGATTTCTGAGTGGGCATATATATATATTCATTCTTGGTATTATACGCTTTTGTTTACTGACGATGGGAATACCTTCTGCAGCTGATTGACGTTTGCTCTCGTGTTTTTCTATGAATTGCTGTGTGATTGAGGTTTACCCAGTAACTATACATGTTGCAGGACTATTAATACACTAAATTCTCGTAATAATGTCTTGGATTATGGTTTTAAAATGAGCATAAGTACAAATAAAGAAAAATAAAAGCTACATTGTCGATTAAACATTTAATAATAATTTTGGAGCACATCTATATTACTTTTATCATTGAATTATGTACTCTTTCATTTTACAATGCGTTATAACGTGATTAATTGTCGCTCCCAAGGGAGTGAGAATTTCAAGGTAATTGGAGCGCATGATGAAGGATTCTTTAATGAAGTGCATATGCCGTTCTCTGGCAGCGTCATCTGCTCTTGGGATAAAGAGCTAAAACTAATTTCCTTTCAGACATTCAAACCTGCCTTTCAGTCTAAAAATCATAAAAAAAGTATAACGTAAACTGAAAAGAACAAATTTTCCCCTTAACCCTTTGTCACCGGTGTTATTTATAACTCGCGTTTATTCCTTGAATTTCAAACGATTTTGAGAATCAAAGGTCTCCATTGAACTCCGTGAGAATTTAGCAAAGAACTTTTGTGCATTTCTGGTAAACGCGTGCCTCTCACGGTATTTCTTATAAATAGGGGAATCGAAAAGGTGAAGGGGGTCATTTTTTTAAAAATCCGGAATTTCGAAGTTCAATGGTTAACCTTTCCCCTGAAAGGGGTAGCACCTGACGGCATTATTCCATTGTTATACCTTTTACCTTTCTGACCTGTATGGGATATCAAATACGCAACAATGGTAGATTAGAATAATTGGAAATCGATATCGAAATAAATCTTACGTTGCCTGGGAAAGTAGAATTTCGAGAAAACTAGAGAATTTGAATGTTGGTTATTTTTGTGCGGTAATTTGTCATACCTTATGCATATAAAACTGAATTTTCGAATGAATAATGTTACTGCCGAAAATACGTAAAACCATATGTATCTTAGCATAGCATGAAGAACGTTCACTTGTATAACTAACTGTACACTTTCCGTTTCTCAATACAAAAGTAAGGCGCAAATAGTCTCGAAACAACCCCCGCCGTTTTTTCTCCTACGTGCGAATGTCGGCTAACCGTCAGATATTAAATCAGTGATTTCCGTTGGCTACCGTTATCGGCTCACCGTTTCGCCGTTAACCCTCTAACTTGGTATGCACCCCCGGCGAACTGTCGCAGTTACGGGGGTGCATGCGAAGAGAGAAACCCGTACGCTCGGACAAAGACAGCCAGGCGCACGCTCACCCTCAGCATTAATCCACGGGGGGCGCCTGTCTCTCTGTCTTTCTCTCACCCTCGCGTGCTCCCCCGTACACAACCGGCGCGAATCGATAAAATTCAATTCACCGCTCGCTGCAAATTGTGTGCACAGATGCGTCGCGAAGCGCATATAATATATCAACGGCGAGGATTGTTGTTGCTTATCGGATGTACGATAAGCGCGGAAGTATATTGATGTATAGGTATATGTATAAGTGCGGCGCGTGACAGAAGAGGAAAGCTGACCTTCGCCGTGCGATAAAGTGCGAGCTTTTGCGAATTGCGCGCGCTCTCGATGGTTTCTTTGTGCATGATGTAAAGAGAGGCCGCGATGCAACTCGAGCACCGATATGCATAACTCGACGATGTGCGGTTACGCCGGCGGCGGCGCTTATCGCTTAGCGCGAAGTAAGTAACTGTAACACTTTGCATCTGCCGTATAAGGATGCGATCTGACGTTTCCGATTTCGTCATTTTACTAACGCTCGCTAATAATAAATTAGATTTTTTTTGGTAATACAAATATACCATGATGGAAGCATTTTGAACAAAAATAATATTATTCATCTCAAAGTTCTACTATTACTTATAAAATACATATTTTATGAAGTGTAAGTACCATAATTTACTTCGGATTATAAAGTTAACAGACAAATAGCTAGCTTTTGATTAACATTTCTATACCATGGTATAGGTCTAGATTATCATAAGATTGTAGAGTTACAGAAAATCAAATGTTTTTAAATTAACTCATTATGTGATGTACGATGGAAAAATTTCAAATTGCGGTAGGTATTTTAAGAATATAAGTTAAGACTTTCGCAATTCTCGATAGTATAGTTGATTGCATTATAAGGCAATAACCATTTAGTTTAAATCAAACGACGGCTCATTTCATTGCATAAGATAAGATTATAAATTATATGATTATAAAATTATTACAAATTGATAATATTCATGGTTTTTAATATTTTTAAAATAAGTAAAATTATCTTGCAATAATTATCAAGAGTAAATATATAGCCTATCAGTCATATCAACCATGTAATTTTTACATACTTTTATAAATATATATAGACTAAGTTTGGTGTATTATAAAGTTCAACTCTTTGAACAGATGACTACTATGTTCCTAGTGCCTTTTTTCTCACTCACGCTGGCCATAATGAGTCAAATCAAATATAAGTGCAGCTGTTGGTATCATCTTACAGTCCACTCTTTATTTGTCATTTTTACTTTTAGAAACCTTGACGTGCATGATCAAATTGAGTAAATTTTAAAGTAACACGTCAAAAAAAATATTCCCACGTAATAACACTTTTTTTGAAAAACAAATATATACGCTCGAAGTTTTCTTAGCTCATCCGAAGAAAATGAAAATGCAATGCGCCATATTCTGAAATAAAATTGCGCTCATAAAATTATTTACAGCGAAAGGAAGTGATTATTTGCCAAGCCTTGATTAAAAAAATGTGTCAGTACACTTCCTGTTCCAGCGGTCACAAAGAATCAAGCGCGCGCATGTATATATCAAATGAAAATTCAAACGGCACTCGAAGCTCCATTGGCCTAGAAACGCGCCGCTCTATTAGGCTAAAACAAAGCGAGATTCGCGAGGGCGCGCTTTATAGCGCAGCGACTAGTAAAAAAATCGTGAGAATCCGGGAATGAAAAAGGAGGCCGCGGTGCGCTTGCTATACGAAAATGCGCCTCGCACGCGCGAACAAAAAGCAGCACACGCGCGGCTCTGTCCCGTTTGCGTTTGGCAATTTGCAATACACCCCTGCCTGCACGTGACGACGACGAGGACGACGACGCTGAACAAAAGCCGCAATTTCCGGCCGCCTCGCCGTGCCGTCGAGGTATAATATAAAAGCCGCGGTCCGCGCGCGCGCGCGCTAAGTACAAGGAGAAGAGGAGAAACGAAGAAAGGGACGCGAGTATGGAAGGCGCGCACAAAGTGCGTGTAACGAGAGGAGAGCATATATGTACTATAGACATTGCGCGCGAAAAGGCACGCGTGCGCAAGCGCAGCCACAACAGATTCCTGTCGCGACGCGAGAGAGGTTTGGGGCTGCAAAAAAATGTGGGAGTATATGTGCGAGTGTTCGCGAAGATGGGCCCGAATAAAAAAGACGAACGAAGGTCGCTCCGAGAATCTCCGGATCAAAACAGACCAGGCGCATATAGTGCCTATACGTGGGCTTTAGGCAAATCCTCTTGCCAACTGACCCCCGCTGTAGCTCTCTTCCCGGATATCTCAGTCGTGCTACTTAAAATTTCGCGACCGTCAGTTGAATTATTTATTTATCTTTGTACAAGATTTTAAATAAGTAATAAAATAATAAGTTCATCTTGTAATTTATTGATATATACCTTCGTCGCAGGCTCGCTCAAAGAGGCCACACTTGAGAAAAAGTACGTCGTCGCAATTGTACCTGCGTATACTTGAGCTCGAGTGCCATTTTCGAGCACGCACTTCGATACTATTATTATACTCGGCCTGAAACTTGGTCTTCATTCAATACCCATTGCCCGCACATACCGTATAACGATATCATGCAAATGTGCAACAATCGCGACAGCATTGCGTTTCGCTCAGAAAATAATAATTCAATGCAAAAAGCTCAATATGGGTTTTTCGTTGATATATATGGTATAATATATAGAAAGGATCATCGGAGAAGAAAAACCGCAAACCTTATAGCTCGGTTATACACACACACTCAATTTTCACGATTGTTAAACATCCGCTCGCGTCGACTCTTGCGTCCTGTGCGAGAGAGCACAAGAGTAGTCTGCGGCGTGCGCAGATATACACACACACGCGTGTATATATATGAAAGAGCGCGCAAAGAGAGGAAAGAATAAAGCGAGAGAGAGAAAAGCGAGCAAAGCGAAGAGTCGCGAGAAAGAGAGAGAGAGTGAGAGAGAGCTCGGCGAGGGAAGCTGCGGGCGAGCCCGTGGTGGCATTGTTGCCTGGCTCTGGCTGCCTGGGAACCGGTCGTGCGGATTCGCGCCGCAAAACACAAGTTCATCTCCCATACACACACACACACAGCCATATACACTCCCAAAGGAGGCTCTCTGCGCTCTTCCCTCCTCTTATCTCGCGCGACGACGTTTGCTTCCTCTCTCTCTTTCTCTCTCACCCGCGCGTTCGCCGGCTCGCTTTTTTCAAACTGATCTCATCCCGGCTTTTATTTTCTTATAAAAACAACATGCTCGTTTTTAAAACGCCGCTTTTTTCTCACTCGCTCGCGCACTCTCGGCGGCGGCCGCTTGTGTGGCTTTTCGACTCTTTTTATATGCAGCCGCGAGCGAAATTTACTAACTGCGATATTGCCGCGAGCGAGCGACTTGCTCAAGATGCGGTTTACTGAATTTATGTACACACTCGCGCCGCGCGGTAGTTATATCTTGCTTGTCGGCCGGGATTGCCTTTTAATTAACAACAAATTAATTAAAGAACTCCTTTTCAGCGATGTTTACATAAAGTATCTTCTCACTTCGGTTCTCGCGTATTACACACACTTTATCTTTTCTCAAGTGAAGTTATATAGCGGTGTGTATGTACATGTTTGACTCGAAAATAAGAGACATTAAAAGTATGTGATATATAGGAAATTTAAATAAATGACAAATGAAGTGAGTGCACATCCGCAAACTGCAGCTTGAAAGGCTGCATTCTCCACGAAGATAGCAGTGTAAAAGGGGCTTGTCCCTTTCGACTCTCTGCTCTTTTTCATCATCTCCTCTTATCTCTCTTGCTTTCTCTCCGCGCCTCTCTCCCTTACTCCCTCGCTGTGGTCCCTCTCCCTCCTTGCACGTCTTTTATCTCTCTTTCTCGGCCCTCGCGGAGAAAGAATGAGAAAGAGAGAGAGAGAGAGAGAGCTGACTCTGAACCTCGCCCTCTCTCTTTCTCTTGTATACCCTTTCGTCGTACGCGCGCGGGCTGCGAGGAAATCGGCCGCTTCGCGCAGCGTCGCAACGGTCGTGTGCTGCAGCTAAAAGAAAGTTTTTGCCTCCTCCGCGAACTCTCCGCAAACTCTCCTTTTTTCGCTAATCGATCGAGCTCGCACGCGTCTACTAAGAGAGGAACTCGCGTAAAAAGCGGCCAGACTTGGCCCAGTTTTTTATTCATCAGGTGGTTAATTAAAGCGGAGCTGAGCTTTTTCCCGATCATCATTCCCCGCGGGCGGCATTCTTTTCAGTCAACAGGCGTGAAGGATCCTCGATGCGTCTATTAATGGGCCGCGTTTGTCATCGTCGTATACCAGGATGACGATTTGCAACCGATAGGAAATTTATTTTTTTCAATACGAATTAATAGCTAAGAAGAGTCTAAACGAGTAATAATGAGAATTTATCGGTTATTTCGAGTTCTGTCGGCGAACAAGTCAAACGACGCGGTATATTTAAATATAAAAGTGAAAAATTATCTTCATCGCACATAAATTATATCGCGGCGGCTTTGCATTATAATGGACCTACGCGAAACGTTATCGGCAGCTCTGAAAGCATTTTACAATGTGTCAACATATGCTGGTGCAAATAAATTTCATCGACATTATAATTTCGCATCTATAGGAACACACGCGGCATTGCCGCGCGCGCTCGTGGGCTCATCAATATGGATGATATAACCGCGTATACACGCGCAAAGAAAATTTTATAGAGTTGCCTCTCCGGACCGCAAGAGAGTGAAGCTTTTGGGAAACAATTCGTGGAGAACATATCCAACGGGCAGCGAGCGGATTCGAGATAATTTATTATCATTGTCGCTGGTTTTTGATTACTACTAGGGAAGAACTTCAAAAAAAGAAGAAACAGATAAAACGAGCGAAGTACAGGCAGGAAAATGTGTCTGAATTATTATCGGGACTTTTTCTTTATCAACCGATCGGGGCTTTTAATCTGTAAGATATAATAATACTTAAAAGGGTATTGACTTTTCGAAATAAAAATATTTATATTCAATGTAAAAAAATTTCTTTTTGCCAAATTATAAAAATATATTGAAATTGTTGTCCCCTAATATCCATATGACTCTATAGTTACGTATTAATATTGCATAAAGCAATTGATCAACTTATATTTCAGATTATCCTGTTCATAAATATTATTTGAATATTATAATTTTCAAAAGTTACAAATGAAAAAATAATTAATATAGTTGTACTATGTTTTATACAACTGTTGTATATGAAAACATTTTTTTTCTAGCGTTTTAACAATAAATTTAAAACGTTTAGCGATGTTTTAATGTTAAAAAAACTCTTAGCGGAAACTACTACTCCGAAAATCTTAATTTTAATGTAGTTTTTATAATTTTATAGCTCAATTTCTATTTTATTTGATTTCTAATGTTTTGAAAAAAATTTAATCTTACTTTGAAGTTGCGTTCCCTCCATAAACTTATCTTCACATAAACCATCGTTGGTATTCACCCGGAAGCTACGAAATGAAAATTTAGATTAAATAAGTTTCGACTATAGATTACTACTAAGATAACTATAATATTATCTATAACATGGCCATTCTGAACCAAATATTTTTTCAATTTTCCTGTAAGTATACATAGGAAAAGAAAGACAGACAACTATAGTACATCTTAAAAATAAATGCAACTATATTATTAATGATCACATTAATCGACTACTCTATAACTGAACAAAATCCATAAACTTCACGTGAAGCTAAATCGTAAAATTATATATAATACCCATCCCTATTAAGTATATGATAAATTGGGTGTTAATAATCCAAATCAGTTTAAAATACTCCTAATGCCAAGGTAAGGATGATTTCCGAAACGCAAAAAATAATTTATGTGGGTAATATTTTGTATACTTTCAGCTATATCTCTAAGTTTAATTAAGCTATTGAATCTGGTAGGACTTAGAAATTATAAGGTGTTCAAGTTAATTATATGGCCGATGTAGTTCAATTTACCTTCTAGAGCCCTTTTTGATGTCGTGTTGTCATTACAATAAATAGAACAATAAAAGGAAGAACTATTTTTTCAAATTGTTAATCCAAATAAAATAAAACTTTTTTATATAACCATTTGTGGAAAGTAAATTTTACCACCACCAGTAGCTAACATTATATAAATAATAATAATTAATATAAAAACTAGTTTCATTAATACGAAAATCGTTGAAAAATTAGCACTATAAGTATACATAGTTCATTGTACTCGTAAATGAACTTTATATACAAGCCCTCCAGAAAAAACGTTGTTTTCACAGTGGTCAGACAGACATGCTCGAGCGATTTGTTTGTAAATAGCCCCGTAGCTCTCGCGAAGATGACAATAGGTTTGCTTTCCTGCTGAGAAGCCAGCGAGTACTTACTCAAAATGATTACGATGGAAGGATAAGTAGTGAAAGAAAGAGAGAAAGAAGTGGTGACGCGAATTTCAATTTCAATGACGGTGGCTATTGCAGTAGCGCGGGCACGACTTGAGCCGCACGGCTCAATGCACTTGGACAGCGCGGCGTCGCAGCCTTCATTGACTGGAACGAAAAGCCGCCAAGACTTTTTAATGAACTTGACTCTCGGTCAATTTAACGATTACACAGATTCACGCGATTAACTTTTTTCAATCACTTTGCGCGGTAGTTTTATTTTAACGAGTGTTCTTTCGCTTTATATCAACTTTATTGAGTCGTTATGGCCAAGTAATGTTTTCTACCTTTTCAATCTAAAAATTGCTTTAAAAATATATTTTCTTTACATATTACAAATACCATCACTGCTTTATGTACGTACGTAAGTGAATTCTATTACAGGTATATCGACACTTGGTCTCATGCGAGTGAAAAAAAGAGACGCACACCTGGACTTTGACGAAATTTACGAAGGTTGCGCGCGACTTTCTAACGGGTTTAGATCCCGATCTCCAGCTAGCAGGTGTCTAAAGTTAGCTTTTCTGCCATTAATTTTCGTTCAAAGTCATTTCACATTTAATTACATATTCGAAAATTATTACGGCGCGACGCTTGTATGTTCTTAATAAGGATAAATCTTGGGCGGTGCGTTTCGTCATTCGACCACCTTTTTAACGACTATATCAAGACCCTAATATAAATTTCAAGCTGCTAAATTTTATAAGATTTGCTTATTAAAAAATTCAACAAGTACGTTAAATATTGCAGCTATAGCACGTTTGTAGTGCGAATCTCTTCTGCAAGTAATTTACAAAGTACGTAATTCTAAATAAGGTAAGACGCATGAAAAAAAAAGAAATGATGACCAGTAAGCCTCGAGCTCCCTCGGGCTAAGAATTCAAAAGCATCGTTATACTCGGTGCTGCCCGTGCTGATGTATATATACACGCGGGCAAAAGAAGTGCAGCACGCGCGCACTCGCGCAAGTAAGCGCACATATAAATATAATACGGCATGCACGAGGGCCGGCTCTCCGCGGACGCAATAACGCGCGAGTGAGGGAGCCTCGAGTCAAAGGCGAACGGGCGTCGAGAGAGAGATGAGGTTTCTCTCGAGTCGAAGGATAGGTATATGCTATACGGCGCGCCTCGTTTTCGCTGCATCTTCGCGTTGCTGCCGCTGCTGCGGCTGGCTACTCTCCCTCTGGCTCCCATATATATACCGCGCTGCGCGCAGTCGAGTGCAGGGGGCCGCATTCCAAGCCCTCCTCGGCGAAATTCTCCCTCTCTCTCTCTCTTTCTCTTGCTCTCTCGGTCTCTTTCTCTCCCTTCGTGCTGCGTTCGCGCACGGCGCCGATTATCGCGGCTTCTCCTCTTTCACTCCTTTCCTCCCTCTTGGCCTCGCATTATTGTACGCGAGGTAGGTATGCATTACGCCAGGGCGGCCGCGGCAGCAGCTTTTTCGAAAATCTACTTTGCGCCTGGGAACGACTCTTTGTTGCGTGTCAAAGCGCCGATGTCCAAGATATATTATATGTAAGTTTCTTTTTCGAAATTAATTCACCTTTTCCAGTATTTGGGTGCGGATATGTGTTTGGAAAGTATCTCTTATTAAGTAAATACGAAATCCTGGATAGAAGGCTATTTTTATTATTCATACTGAAATATTATATATAGTACAGTCATATCTTACATTTGAATGGTGCGCAGTCAGAATTATATCACCAAGAACATTCAGTCATGGTCTACTCTTTCCATTTAATATATACAATTTTCAGTTTAACGTTCTACGTCGCTACAGTCTGAAAGATTTGGTGCTGTCTGATTATTCAGGAGCACCAAGCCTATTTCCTATTATTCTTCTCAACATTTCTGCATCTTCGGGTGCTCTCTCTATCACATGATTTTTCTCAAAGATTCTAATGTTTCTCAACAGTATTTCACATTCGTAGAGACCGGCAAGCATTGCATACAGGTAGCTATTATCAGTATTGAGGTGATCGCTGATGTAAAGTTCACAAGCTAGTTTCAATTCTCTCATCCCATATCTGTCAGAAATAATAAGCAATTCCATTACCATCTCCTTTAGGTCGTTAACACTTTTCAGCCCATAGGCATAATCTAAAAGACCTCTTGCGACTTTCGGACACACATCTGGATCATTGCTGAAGTCTAGTACTAGGTAGCTCTGATTTGCGCGTTGATCATTAAACATGGACATGAAGTGAGGACTTATGGCACCGAGAATTAATGAGTGGGCGTTTATTTGTACTTTATCAATGATAATGGCAACGTCACACAATCGTTGATATATGTAAAATTGAGAGAAATTCCTTAACACAAATTTTTTCTTATACAATTTCTCCTTCTCCACTGTACTTGTAACTACAAAAGTTATTGCGTCGATATTAACAAAAAAATCTATGGGCTTGGAAAATTGAAAAAGCGTTTTCTCCAGACAATTTCTGTATTTCGCTTTGACGATCTTCGAGATTGTGTCTTTATTTTTCTTGACAATCGTTATATTTACAATAAGATTCAACTGTTTTTCACGTTTTGTCACATGCAATCTCAAATGCCCTTTATTATTTCGCGTGTAAAATGATAAATAACATGAACCACGCGATCCTGTCAGTTTAAAACTATCAGATTTGAGCTCTTCCATTCTTTTGATATGTCTGAAGAGATTGCGATCTCTAAAAATCCATTTGAAACATGTAGACTCCATTGGCAATCCGTTAAAACCTTCAACGTCCATTTTGTCAAAAATCTAGTTATAAATCGTCGAAAACTGAACCAATCACCGATGACGTTATTGTAGTTGTACGTAATAGCTTCATAAAAGAAATCTGCAAATGGAAAATTAACAACATAATTAAGTATCTAAATGAAGTGTGTATGTGGAAGTCGAATAAAAGTTAATTTTTTATAGTGCTACGTTTCATACCCAATACATAGTGAACAAATAAAAGAAAGAGTTGAAAACATTTTTGGAACAATGTTTATGTTTTCGACATGCATTAATTTCAATTTAAACTACTGTTCTCATTCAAGTTACGAAATGTAACGGTGATATTAATAGTAGAAGTGGCCACTACCAAAAATATGAAAACTATTTTACAATATTCGACTTTTATTTAAATCATGCACAAATATTACTTACTCAAATAAGTGTCCACAGGTTCAGTTGATTCATTTAAACTTGAAACACGTGAAATTCAAAAGGTTTGAAACGCTTTCGGCGACTAGCTACGTTTGACTAATTGGTAAACAAATTCGACCACAACACTACACCTTTACATCCATATATATTTATATGAATCTAGCGCCTTCGGTTATCGACAATCACAATTTTGAAATTGATCATGAACTTACGTATGATAAAGACTAAAAGTAATAAATATATTTTAAGTATATCGGTGGCCCCTAATCATTCCCCATTATCTTTTCGAAACGCAAATAATTAAATTAATTCAACAGTTACTGTTTAAACTCAAGTAACTCTACAAGACTATGAAATACTAAAGTATATCTGCGCAGATGAGGAAATGTATATTGTAACTTGTTTCTTATATTGTATTCAATCTTTAAATTCATTAGGTTGTAAATATTATAAAGCTTTGTGGAGATAATACAAGTTATCAAAATATTTATTTATTAATAAAACTATCTAAATTAAAAATCTGGATTTTTATGAATAACGAGTTACAATACATTTCATCGTGAATACGTAGAGATACTTTAGTATTAATTGTGAACCACTTGACTTTGTTCGCGCTTCGAAAAGATAATGTAAAGTGATCGGGTTCGTCGATATATCTAAAATCAAATTTTCGTAAGTCAAAAAATCAACAAATTCTCTCTATTTTTACATTTTAACACTGGGTAGAGTTGAAACTCATAGAATAACAGATTGTTATTAACGTAAAATAATTTCTATTGAAGGCACCTCAAGTAGTAACACAGCTATCATTCATGAAAAAAAACGGATTTCTCTGAGATCATATGGATTGAATAAGTATATAAAAGCGCAAAGAGCAGTTCTCACGGACAGGAGCAGGCGCACTAGAATATCATGTTCCGAGTTACTCACACAGTCTATATATATGGTATATGCACGCGGAACAGACGGCTCTCTCTCTCTCTTTTATTTTTCATAAAAAAGGAGAGATGTGAGACAATCGGAATCGATATCAAGGGAGAGTCGCTGCAAAGGCAGACTGTAAGATCGCCTGCGGGCTCCGTAACCATTCAATGCATCCCTTGACCATCCCCTGCAGACATATATATACACACACACAGACATGTGCACATGCTCAATTCGTAAGTGGCGGCATTCTGCGGACTGTGTGCAGATGAGAGGGTCGCACCCCGCGCACGCACGCATCATCTCTCTCGACGCCGCGGCATCGTCGTGCGTCCCCCGTGTGCCCATTGTCGGGGCCCCGAGTCGAACAAATGTCGCGCCAGCGCCGCTGTCGAACGTCTCGATCCTGCACGCGGCTATTATAATATATGTACACTCGCGTGCCATCACCTTGCGGCCACGGCCACGCTACCTATGTGAGTGGGTATATTATACGTCGGTTTCGATTTCCTCGGTTTTGTTCCCTCTGATGATCGACTCTTCTGCTGACGTGCCTCCTGGCGTCATTTCGCTTCAGCGGAGATTCATTTTCAGAAATTCACAAATGTCTTGGCAGAAAATCCGGCGAGAATGGCCGAATTAAAGCGCTAAACCATTAATTTACGATTCACTTCGGTAAATTGTGCAATGCTGCAGTCAATGTGCAGTCGATATACTTAATTAATATAATGAAGGACATTGTGGTGCATTTATCGTTTATACTCGTTTTGTTACTAACAAACTTTTTGTTTATCAAAAATAGAAATAATCATAAAGTTATTCTTAATGTTGGAATTTTGACAAAACTAGAAATTATGAACTTGAAGATACGTCGTTTGAAAATTATAAAAGAAGGCTTTACAGCCTTTAGAGAACGGATTTTGACAGGCCATTGAGAATTGTTTTATGGTACATATAAAAATTAAGCCCTATATACGGGTAATTCGTTCTATAATAAACCTTTATTGAAGATAAGAAAAATAAAAAATATTTTAAAAAATGAAAAAAGATTAAAGCTATATGCTTCAGCTTTGATTAGTAAAAGAAAGGGTAAGAAAATAACGACAAATGTTCCTGATAAAGTCGTAGAAAAGTCAAAGAAAAATTTTGAATCGTTTTCTTGAGTTATCTTCAAATGTTCATAGCTTACCATTAGTAAAAAAATCAATATTTTTTAATAAATAAAAGAGTAAAAAAATTAAGTTCTTCTTCTTATCTGTATAATATTCTTTGTTTTTATAACGTAAATATTTATATAAGTTTTGATATATATTTTCCTAAAGTAAGTACCGCATATTTTTATATCATGAATCTCACATCTCATCAGCAAAGATATACCAGAGAGTACTGCGAGGGCGAAACACAGACAATTTTCTAATTCGTTAATTTTCTAATATGTTAAAAATAAAATTGTTTAATTACCATAAAGTTTAGATCTCTGTGAAACTTTCTTAGAAATTCTCCGGAGATTCACGAAACAGAGGTGAAGATAAATTGTGGATTTATTTACACCCAGAACTAAGAATGATAAAGAGAATTAAACAGTTTTTTAAGTCTACGCAGTTTAGCCAGCAAGGCCATTAGAAGTATTTTATTTAATTAAGAATAGAGAGGATAGTATAGGTATCTGTTATGTTCATTATTTGTAGACATAGAATCGTTATCATCGGCTTCAAAAATCCTTTCATAAAACTTGATTCAATACCTTAAAAAAGTGCTTCGCATCAAGACAATTACCTCTTTGATAAGGTCTGAAATGATTTGAGAATTCCGTTTTTATGTGGTATTTTACAAATATGGTTTGAACTAATAATTTATTTCCAACCATTTAATATAATTATTTATAGCAAATTTTTCGAGAATTGGCCATACAGTCGTGATTTCTTTAGTAAATTTACAATAAAAGTTATAAATCAATGAAAACAGAACAATAGTAATTATTTTACAGACAACAAACATAGCTTCATAATAATTGTGTTCTTAATTTTAATTTTATATTCTTGTTAATGTATCGTTTTTAGAAATAATATTGTAAAAGATGATGAGCAAAAACTATGATTAAAAACTAAGTTATATATATATCGAACATAACACAAATTTGTCAAAGTATAGAGAAAATTTGAGTAGAACACAATTACGAATGAAAAGACATAAAAATACTAATGTTCCAGTAAATATTTAATATGAAATCATTAAAATGAAACATTGTATAAGAAAGTTGTATAAACTCTGGTCTCTTAGATCTGAAATCTTCCAAACATCATACTATCTTTGGAGAAAACGTGGGTCAGGTATTTCCCGAAATAACTGTGTCTTCTACGCAGCACAGAGTGAAGTTAAAAAAAATATATATATGGTCTCTTTAAGGGACGACCATCTACCAGTCGTCACCCCTCTGCTGCGTCCCTCCGCCTATAAACCTATACCACGCTCTCGTTCCCTCTCCCACAAAGTAAAATCTTCGCTCTTCAACTGCGCGCGCGGAGCGAAGTTTAAGGCGGGAAACGAAGAGAGGGGAAAATCCAGACCGGTGCACGCAGGTATACACAAAGGAATGCACGCTCGCGCGGGTGGAAAAGAGAGCGAAGACAAGCTTCAAAAAAAAAGTTAGACAAGGGAAAGGGCAGGTAAGGTGGCACGCAAGTAGAATAAGAAGCCGAAGGATCAACTATATTCTTTCTCTCTTGCTCCGGGTTATAATATAAATGGGTGCTCGAAAATCTTCCGGGACTAACGCGCGCTTCAAACAGCGCACCCGCGCGTTTTTCTCGGAATTCGGGAGACGCGCGAGGTGTGTGTACATGTACGCGAGCGCCTGCGGGCTATATACGTAACCATAGAGACACAGGAAGAGGACAAAAAGACTTCTTTACGGAAAAAGCGCCTCTGTGTGTACGTTACCCACGCTCGCGTCTTTTTTATGCCATTCGTATTCGCTAAACGTTTTACGAGCCGAATATCTCGGGAAAAACGCTCGAGCGAGGCTGACTCGCTCGTTCCCAGTAGAGCGAGAATAGGCCGGGCGCATGGTAACACACGCCGAGAGCGATTTCTTGTTTATGGAGCTGATTTGGACAAATCGGAGCCCGTCGTTTGTCCGATATATTGGCTTAATTAGCAGCTTTTCGCCTGCGCTTCCACTCAAGGCAAACGATTCGTTTGAGTACAGCTTTGAAGTACTAATTGAGAGTAGGAGGAGAGAAATTACAGCGTCTTTCTACTTCCGGCGCTTCACTGGCTTTCATGACTCCAATACTTACATACACCTAATGAAGTTTCCTTTTCCATTCTTTATTATATAAGAGATATTTGCATGAATTTCGATTAGTATCGCCAATCGGCAGCGCTTCTCGCTTATATAACTGTTAATAGGACTACATTCTTGAGAAGTCATTATCAAGAGAGAAAAAATCATAAAGTCTTTATTTGTATTCGTTATTTTCCCAGAATGATTGTTGAATTTTGAATATGTGCTTTGTACTGTACTAAATACTGATTGCTATACCGTGAGAGGTATTGAATATTTTCATTTGTTATTAAACAGGGTGAGAAACTAACCACGAGACTACTTAAAAGTAAGCAGTCTACATATTCAGTAGGTGTAAATTCTAAACGATTGTTGCACATAGCTATTGTATAAATGCGTTGTCTCTCATATAGCTGCAAGCATTCGTTTTGCAACTTTGACAAGCATCAGTCTCGTTAGCAAAGCACTGAGCGTTTGAATAATACTTAGAAGGTATTAATTCCTCTGGAAAGGCAGCCGACGTTTATTAAACACACTATACCGAAAAAGAGGTTTAACTACCGAGCGTCACTTCAAAATAATATATATATATATCGCTCTCGCACCCACGGCAAAGCTTCACAAGGCGCGTGTGCGCAGCCGAAATTTCGAAGGCACAAAGAAAGCCATTGATGTGTCCCATAATAAGTTCACATGTCTTCTCGCTCCCCTTCATACACTCACGCACGCACACGCGTAAACTTTGAACTTCCCACGCAGTGAAGTATCCAAAGTCGAGTGAAGTAAAGGAGTACGAGTATACGCGTCGGGCGTTATATGAAAAGCCGGCATTGGCGTATGAGGCCCGCAGCAGCAGCTCAGTCGAGCCAAGGCACGATGAATGTACGTGTGTGTGGACGTGTGTGTTTGTTGAGTTATAGAGAGGGAGCGAATGAGGACGTCATATGACGTTCTGTCGTCGACGATAATTGAAATTGTGGCCTCTTGTGCACCAAGTCCGGAGCTTACGCGATCGTGAATTGGACTCGGCGCGACTGTATTTTCACGGCTCCATAGTAGCCAAAGGCTTATTTTATTACACTCTGTTGCTTTTTTTTAACTTTACAATTTCTCCTACATATCCTCGAGTGAGCGTTTGTCTGCTTCCTTAATAGTGCCATTAAAAACTTTCAACGTTTACACTTCAAAATGGTTTCTTTTTTATCCAATGTTTTTAGTTTGAAACGTTAATTTTTTATGAATGATTTGAAATTATTTAATTTACAGATATGAAGAAACAATACATTTAATGATATTGCGTTAATATGATCATCAAAGTAAATAAAATAATATAAATGCAAATACCTGGCTTTATGATGAATGGAAAAATTATACGCTAGACCCGTCCTTATAAGCCTGAGATATCCATCGAGCAGTGCTTGAATGACACGCCCGCGTAACCTTAGATGTTCTGGCTTAAATCTTAGTGACGCGTATTAATTGTTCGAAATTCACTATGAGGCTTCCGCATTTTAGCTTATCCAATTAGTCTGATTTGGATGAAGGATTCGGCATTTCATAGTCCCATATGTAAATATTCCATATGAGTCAAGGGAATGCGACCAATCTCTTTAGGTGTGTATAGCTTATTTCTTATGAGCCATTTCTACCTATTCTATACTCTCGTCAATACGTTCCCGACCGATTACTACATTCTCTTTTTATAAGCTTCCACGTAAAGATCGTTCTCCGAAAGGAAATACTTACTTGTTGAAAAGTTATTTAAAAGTTGGAAACAATTTTACAAACATTATCTCATGAAGCTACCATAAACTATAAAAACTCATAAATTACCATAGATATTACCAAAAAATTTTACTAAAAATATTGAAAAATTCCCTGTGGCGTATTATGACATTTCCTGCCAAGTATGATATTTTTTTATTTTTAAGTCTGCTCCAATTTTTTACAATTTATTATGCTAATTTTTATAACCTTTCATAAAATCAATACATCTAATCTAATCAATAAAAAGTACAGTATATGTTTCTATTTTAAAACATAAAACAAGGAAATGATTATAATGTCAGACAAAAGAAGAGATTGAAAATGATATTCTTAAAATAATAGTTTATCGCATTCACGTTACTTTTCTTTTTAGAATATTACGTTGTGTGTGTTCCTGTCTTGAAGAGTAAAAATTTTATAAATTCTTTATCATCATAAAATTACAGGCAGCACTGAAAAGCTCGTAACGTAAATGTTTTATTACAGTACGTTCGCTCGCCTATAGGAACCTAAAATAACGTAGGCGCGAAGGTATCTCCGAACGCGATCCATCGCATAGCAAAGAGCCGCACACACGCACACGTGCTATAATCTGGCTTTTCGTACACACGCAGGCACGTATATCTCTGGTGTCTCCGCGCGCTCGCGCAGTGTTCGCGCCGATCCGCCCTGCGGGCCGCGAGCACACGAGGCCACACGCTCATCTAACGCTCGGACTTATCAATATTAAATTGCCCCTTGGGAGAGCGACAGAAAGAGGAGAGGAGAGAGAGAGAGAGAGAGCCGCCGAGAGTGACGTAAGTCCAGGGGTCCGCATAGCAACACCGACGAAACGCCGGGCATAAGGACGGAAGGACGCGAGCGCGAGAGAGCCAGGCCACCACCGCCGCTACCGCCGCCACCGCGGCCCCACACGCGAACACGTGGGACCCGAAAAACACTCTGTGTGGACACGCATATATATTGGCAAAGCAGGCGGCGACAGTGGCGTCTGGCTCTCGCCGGTTCTATGTACACACACGCGCGCGCGCACACACCACTGCAGATTGGATATACTTATGCCTCGTGTCCGCGGGAAACCGGAGAGCCGATGCAGCCTGCGTACACGCGCCGAGGAATCAATGAACAGAGCGATATATATGTGTGTATATGTATGCCGAGCGGAATGTTTGCCCGGCTCCGAAACTGAGAGAGAGTCAAAACACGATGCACGTGTAGCTGCCGAGAGATTCTTCGCGATTAATTTCTTTCGCCTCGTTAATCGATCCGGAATTTTCATAACTCCAATTTCAATGTAATTAGATATTTCTATTTATGCAATTTACAATTTTTTCTAAGAAAATTTACTTTCGCCATACCCTGCCCGAAAGTACCACTTTCGCTCCTGGTTCAAAAACGCGAATGTGGTATTTTCGGCCTGGGTATGACGAAAAATAGTATACTCACCACGGGGAAAAAATTGGCCAACCCACAGCTAGTGTTTGTCAATTTACAGGAGCTGTGGACTGTCCAAGTTTTTTCCTCCCTGGGGGCGTAATATACTATAATTTGTCGTACAGTGTACTAAACGAAATTGAGTATAAAGATAGAGAGAATAAGGAAAATGAAAAATAAGATTGACATATCCGATTTAATTATTTATTTGTTAATTATTAGTGAGTTTTGCGATATTTTATATACTCTTGCTGACTATAACTATTCATAAAAATTGCCATATTTATTAAGAAAGTATATAAGCGACAGAAATTCGAGTGGAAACCCCGATAACACGCGCCAACCAAACCTCTTGAAAAAAGATCCACTCAATACCAATATAAGGCCATGCGCGCTTTTCCCGAGTTAAAAATCGGTATACACCCATGCAGACTCGAGGGTGGCATGCACGCTCTTCGTCTTTTCGAAAAAACGGAGCACGCGCGCTGCAGCACAGACGTGTGGCTGGCGCGCGCGCGGGGAAGGTTCTCGCTCCTCCTCGAGCGAGGGACAGCTGCTTGCTCGTTACAGTATAAAGCCACACGCGCACTGCTGCTGCTGCTCCTCCTGCTGCTGCTGCAGCAGCACACCGCTGACGTTCATATATACGCGCGGGTATATGTGAGTATACCAGATATTATCCGGAGCCTCGGCCGCGTCGTGTGTGTGTGTATGCTTAATGATATGCGCGACGCGTAGAGCGCGCAGCGCCAGCAGGAATTTCGGAAATTCGCGAGGCGAGGATCTCGGAGCTCGCCGCACGTGTTTACCCAGGCTGCGCGCGAGAGTAATGAATGAATGGATGATGATTCACTTCTTTCCGCGGCCTCATTCATCTCGCGCGTGCTTCTCTTTAGCGGCTAGCAACCGACGCTTATTCATTTTTTCATAGCGTTTAGATGCCCGTCGCGTTAGTTACCAAATACTCTCGTTGGGCTAGATTAATTGTCTTTCAGAAAATAATGCTCGATGATGATTGCCTCAAGCGCGAGTCAAGCAAATAAGAATCTTCACTACATGATAAATGTATGTACAAGTTTATAAAAACTTTGACTTTCACTCGAGGCTGATTGAAATGTAACTCGCATTATGGCTTTGGCTTGAGAAATTAAAAAGCCTCATTTTTCAAAGATCCGAGTTCTGATCAAAGCATTTTGACGATATGCAATTAAAAAATTTCACTCAACTCGTCTCGCCTCTTTTTGAAATTCGAGGCATAATTCTCTCGCGTCTTTCATTTTGTCCTATACGTGCGCACTACACGCCTTCGCCGCGTGCGTTTGATGTTTCAGGCGATATTTTATTACGTTACCCCCACCGGGTTATACCCGCGCGATATGTGTCTCCGGTACAGGCAGACAATGCGTAAGAGAACACCCTCTCGGGTCTGTCCTCCTCCCGGAGGTTATTTCCCTACCAGGAAAGCTGACCCTTTCACCGGAGGAATGCATACGCTGTTGCTGCTGCATGTGTGCAAACCCGATTTACCTGCGGGCGGCGCATGGGTGAGTGAAAATGGAGCAGGAAGACACGAGGTCTCACTTTATATGTGTTGTCAGGTTGACAGACTTTTCAGCTTGATGTAATTTGTGGCATGAATTTGAGCTCTTATCCAAAGATGATGTAAAAAATTTCAAGTGACTTACTGAAAGAGGGATCAACCACTTGGATCACGGTTTCAGTTCTAATTTTAGAATATATTTTTTTGTAATTCATGAGATGAAGAAAACCACAGTGCTACGATTTCACGTAGCAGAAAAGTTTCCAGTTTTTTTAAAATAGCTTCTATACTTCCAGTGTCAATCATTCGAGTCGAAAAAAACATGGGGTGCAAGGAATTTTAACAAGATTTTATGTAAATAGAAAAGGTCAAGCTTCGGTTCGCTTTTTAGAAATTCCCCATATACTTAAATACAAGATTTGATGAACTTGGGAAGTATTTAGAAGGTATTCTCGACACTCGGTGATTCTCGACTATCGGGATATGTGGTGCCTGATTTATATTTGAAAGATGGAAATACGAAAATGGCAACAGATTGGAATTGATTTTTCGTGAGTACATTTAATTTGGCTTAATATTTTACCAAAAAAGCTTTAGGCAATTCTGAAAATAAAATAACTGAGTATAGTCTGAATATTTTTTTAGAAATTTTTACAATCGCATTCGAAAGGACAACTTTAAAAATAGTAGATATGGAATAGTTTCCAGAAACAACAAGATTTTCTTTTAGCATTGAAATAATCCATGTTAATTGTAAAAATCATATACCACTCAATATACCTTAATTAAAAAAAACATCAACATCATAAGAAATACTATATTCTGAAAATCATTTCGAATATATGATTCTTTTATTTCTATACAACTTACCTAATTCTTTCAAATTTTTCACATCATTAATTGTTGATTCTAAATATTTAAATAATTAATACAATAATGAAACTCATACACTTTATGTATTAAAGAAACTACTGCGATTAGTAATTTGAATCACGCAAAACAAACTAAAGGATTAACAACGAATTTTGAACGTTTAAATATTACGAAATCTATCATTTGTATGTATAATTAAATTATACATTCTGTTAATGTGAAGATATTTATTAATAATTTTCATTACGTGTCCAAAATTTTTCGTGAATTTAAAACTTGATTAATTTACATTCGTGCGGCATTCGAAGATTCGTAGCCAGGTAATTGGATCCCAGTTCACAGAAATAGTAAACGAGTTGCCTTCAAGTTTTTTCCCTGTCGAAATTTCGTAATGTTCAAACTGCTCAATGACTTAATTTATTTTCCCTCCATAAAGTTACCTAACTATACTATAATTATTTTTCCATGTCCCATACGATAAACATATTAGAGATTAGAATAAATAGTGGCAAATTTCAATTACACGTGAATTTTTTTGCAGTGCAATGGTGATGCTAAGGTTTTTTTTATTAATGATTGAATTCTGTGGCTCCGAGGCATGACGACATAAGTCCATTTTTTTGAAAAGTGGGAAAACCTTGAATTTTGTATCTTTAAATGGGTCTTTTCCATTTAAAACTGTCAGCAGTAGATAAAATATTGCCCTAAAGCTACGATATACCGAAAACGTAACCACATAAGTCCATCATTTGATGGTTTATTGTAGTTGTAATTTATTTTATCTGACCTATTTGAATATAAAAATG